>CABFOV010001709.1:7075-50787 GCA_902141375.1 Timema poppense | reverse complement strand
TTTCTGTACTGACTGATTATATCAGCACATGACTTAAATATAAAACAGACACAACATTCAGCCCCCAGCAGTTAATTCATAACTGTGATAAGGTAAACCCAGGACTCTTAGCTCAGTAGACAAACACGATACCGAATGATCTAAGGTTTTGGATTCAATTTTAAATCATAGGCCTAATTTAAAAAAATATGTTCAACTAGCCAATAACCCGTGCTTCACGCGGGTTTCGTATTCTTGGTAGCATATTGAGTCGGGGATCTTATATATATATATAATAGTGTGATACTAGTAGACATTATGTGGTAACTGTTATGGTTCCTAGTTCGGGGAATTTTGGTTGGAAGACCCCCTTTCTTACTGCCATATCATAATTTTGTTGGAGAATTTTGGTTAGCAGATCCCCTTGCTTACTGCTGTGTCATATTCCCTATGTGGCTGCCTACTTTGAAAGGACTTCCTGGTACCAGAGGACCACTAGGCACAGGCCTAGGGGTGGTGGCTTTAGGGAGCGGCACATTTTCGATAACATTTTTATTTTTACAATAATATTGTTTTTAGTAATTACGTTTAAAGATTATTGACTAACATCATCGAAATAGTTCAAGTTTCGGTCAGAACAACAATATTTGGTTTCAAACAGTTGTACTTTGCAATCGCTTTGTAACTGAGGTCAATCACCCCCTCTTTTATAATGTTAATTCAAGCTAATGTAGGTCATGTACAGAGGGAGGGCGCATATTATAATTGTGGCTAAGGGAGCAAATTTTTTAAATCCGCCACTGGATGTTAGCCGTCCTTCCCTTATGCGTCAAAACAACCAGGCTCCTCGGTCTGCTCTCTGGAGAATACTATGTAAGGCTCGCCATGGGAAAAACAGTCTTCCCTTAAATCAATCTCCACTTCCTTCAATGTCTGACCCTGCGCCTTGTTGATGGTTATTGCAAAGCAGACTTTCAGGGGGAATTGGACTCTCTTACCCGCCTCGGTGGCGTAGTTGGCTAACGCGCCAGTCGTGTTGAGCTCAACCGCTGAGGACGGGGAGATCGAGGTTCGAATCTCGGTCGGGTGAACTGAGGGTGGTTTTTCCTAAATGGTTTTCCACTCTCCCTCCACGTAAATGCGGGTTCACTTCCTCCAATTCAAACTTCCCCATTCCTAATCCATTAGAGTAATTAGTACTTAAAGCGTATAACCCGAACGGGTAGTAAGACGCGGTGCTAAATATTATTATTATTAATGGACTCTCTTAAGCTCGAAGGGGTAATCCGAAAGAATGAGGGTAATGCGTGGTATACATATGATGGAGGGCCTTCACATGCAGTCTGCTTCCATTGCACAGCTTTGGGGACTTCAAATTGCGCAACAGCATGTTGGGTATGCCAACCTTCAAGAAAAGAGTGTGAGGAGGGAGCCCAGGTGGGGTTGAGAGTGTGCAAAAACTCTGCCGGATGGACAGCATCCTGCATCTCCACTACTGAGTCCACTGATTGATAGGTCATTTCCTCTGATACAAACATGCTGAGCAGGAGGTTGTTGATCTCATTTGCCTTATCATTTCTAGGAGTTAGAACTGCCTTCTCCCTTGACTATGATATAAGTTTCCGCCTTATGTTCTTTAGGTCGGGATAAATGATTGTAGTCTTACTGTTCATATTATTAACTAAGTGACACATGCTAGAAGGAAGGTTCATCTTTCTATCTATCTCCTTCACCTCACAGTCTTCCAATTCTAGCATATAGTATGCAAACTCCTCAACCGTGCTATCACTTTTCAGATTAACTCTTATATTTTTCTTTAATTACAGCTTTTGAATTTTTGCCCATAGGTATGATTATTTAAGGCAGGCCTTGACTTCATCGGCTTGGGTCCCCCGGGGTTCTACTGGCAGGGTCTGCCTAAAGTCTCCCACCAGGAAGACATCAACACCACCCATCAGCTTGTCACAGCTCCAAATGTCTTGCAGCCTATGGTTTAGAGCCTCTATCCCCCCCACTTATGTGACATAGTATATTCGTCTCATTCGATAAGATTGCAATCCGATATATTGCTGGTTTTTTTAATGTTAAATATGGGGGTTTCTGTATGGATCAGATTGAAGTGGAGCTTGAAGGCAAAATGGGCAGTTTTACCCCCCTCCAAAAGCGTTGCAGCGATGCCTAATGAAGCAACAGCCATAGCAATTTCCCTGTTACTTTTAGCTTTGGTTAATAACAGGTATATCAAGAATGTTTTTCTTGTACTTCCTGAGTTATCCAAGAACATATCTCTGCCATATCCACCGCCTACGCTTTTAATATAATTCTTGCAAGTCGTCATCTGATCGCCCGTTAACCTTGACTCATTGTCATCCACTGTTTTCGATAAAGCATCAACGTCGTAGCTCAATTCCCTGAGGTAGTCTCGGTTGCCCATGACACCATCTGCATCACGCGTTGTTTCAAGCAAGCCGTAGTGCTTGAGAGTATGGCCTGGCATTGAAACCACCACATCTTCCAACAAAATCAGACAGTTGTTGGTTATCATGTTCAGACCCTGCTGGACATCAATCTCTGAACAATTCATCTCCATCTGCCAGTTCATGTCCTCAGGGAAACTGTCCTTATGCTTCTCGCACAGCAGGATCAGGTCTGAAATCTGGCAGAAAACAAACACGATTGCAAGAAGTTCTCTCAGTTTGAAAGGAGAGTTAGAAAAGGCCACTTCTTCCAAAGTTTTGTCCCAGTGACCATCGTCTTCCAACAAACCCAATGCTCTGCAAGTGGACTGGAATGTGGGATGGATGTGACAATTTATTGTTTTGAGGTCTGATAAAGATGTTGGTCCTCATACCTCGTGAAGCATGAGGCGCAGATGATAACACTCCACGTTATTAGGGTGAACCGTGTACACTCTGCCTAAAACATGATCTATCTTCACTTCAGAGTGATCTTGGACATCCTTCTCTTGCCTCCTTCTGCTGAGCCCGTTGTCTTTCCACACATAATAAGAAGGGATTTCGAGATAAAGGAGTTTAAGGGTTGAGGGTACCGCTTGGTGCAGCAGCCACCTGACATGAATGGATGACTTTTGTTGATACTGCCACATGGTCCATGGATTATGCTGATCTTTACTATTTCGTACATGGAAAGATCTACCTCAGAGTATGGTATCTCATTGCTTATGACTTGATTGATAAGTTGGGGTGAGATCCTGGTCTCCAACCCCAGCAGGATGTGAATATGTGTGGGGACTCTCTTCTGCCATTCCACTGAGTACATAAAGCCCCTCGTACTCTTGAAAATACTTCCTTTTGTCAATAGATTCACGATCATCTTCACCTTTAGATGGAAAACCCGACTTAACATGTCGTGGCAATCCTGAGCCTTTTGATCTGGTAGTGAGGCCTCTGCTATCTCCTTCCATTTCGGATTGCAGATAAATGTTATGAATAAATCAGGCCGACCATAGTGGCGTACGTACGTCATGGCATCCTGCGTTCGCTCATGCAAGTAGCATGGTCCACCGGTAAAGGAAGAAGGTAGTATAAAAATTTGACCAAATTTAGTCACATTGGCCTCCCTCTTCTTCACAGCATTTTGCAAGTAAATGTATTTCTCCGTCCTCAACTTCTTATGATTGTTTCTGATGAAGTTCAATCTCTCTGTTTCAAATTTTGCATACATATCTACCAGGAATTGATCGAGGAGACTGCGGGAAAGATGCAGGTGATTCTGTTCTTCTTTTCTTACCATAATTCGGTATGAGTAAAACATGGCTGTATAAACTATCTTCTTGAGGGGGAGTTTGGTTTTGGGGTCAACTTGAGGCAACGCGATTGAATAACCATCCTCACCATAACAAAACATGAGAGGGTACTTCAGGGTGTCGTAGGCTCTGTGGGTATCTCTGATTCTTGTTAGCGTGTTGTTACAACTGTGTAGCATGATGTATCTTTCTCGAATATCTAACCCACAATCATTACAGCTACCTCACTTGTAGTGGGTGCGTTGAATCGACCTCTACGACCATCCTTGGGCTTCTTGTCAGAATGGATAATGACTTGATACTCTTTTTTATTTCTCGAAACAGTATTCATGGCCAATTTGAAATCCCTCACATATTTGTTGTTATCATGCAGCATCTTCTCCAGCTGGGCAAATAAACCAGGTTTCACATAAGTGAATTTGCTACATCTGAGAGTTGTTTTCTTCTCGTCTTCCCCCACAAAGTAAATTTGCAGAAACTTAGGGTCCTGCTGTGATGGTGGAAGTAAGCTGCCCACCCTGTGATACACCTGGCCTTGGACCTTAAACGTAAGCATGAAGTTGTTTTGTGACACTTCCTTTGCCCGAAAATAAGTCATTTGGAAGCAACCATTATATTTTCTGATGATATTCAGAAAGTGCTTGGAGTGAGGGTGTTGCCCAGTTAACAGACTGTGGAGGTTCTCAGGTAGTTTATCGAAGGGAGGGAGCTGCACCTTGCTGCTGCAGGATATGCCAGAGGTCTCGTCCTTCCCCTTCTTCGCTTTACACCGCTGAAAAATGGTATCCAATGCGCCTAGCTCAACCGTCTTATCTGACCTGTAACTGATGTCAGGATTGTAACTGAGAGTGAAGTTTATTTTTTTAGACGATGGAAAATTCTTGCGTTGCTGTCTCTTTTTATGAGAAGGATCATTTTTCACCACTGCAGCTCGATGAACCTCCGGATGTTTCAGTGAATATGCAGCAACATCGGCTTAATGAACCTCCGGATTCTTCAGTGAATATGCAGCAAAAGCAGCGAGATTAACTTCTGGACTTTTTTTTTGGGTATTTAGCAGCAGATTCAGACTTTTTTTTTTGTCTCTTATTGTATTTGTAGCCCTGACACGTTGCTCCTTTGTAATATTATCGGGACATTGCAATGAAGGAGTACCGGGTTGATGTGGAATAAACTGGGATAAATATGGCAACTCTTCAATTGCCTGGTACACATCAAAGTGACCCCCAGAGAGATCACCAGTAAGCCTGAGCCTCCTTACACCCCCACCAGGCTTCGCAAAACCTACTTATATTTGCCCATTCCGGTACACCTCAAACCTCCAGGGGTACAACTGCCCTGCCACCTACAGCTCGCAGGTGGTACCATAGATACTAAGCTTTAACGTTTCAACACAGTACGTCTCCTTTCTGACAAAGTTGTTCCCTTCATTGTCCATGGTAAACACCTGAAATCTGTCTCAATTATCATATATATAGTCTAATACCTAGTACTGCAGCTCATGGCCTAGACTGCCAAACACGGCGTGTGAAAACGCGTAAAAAAGACATCCGCCACTACAGTTCATAGGCACAACACGTTGAGGCACCTCTATAACATCTACCAAGATATTTTCGTTCTCCATTACATAAAATTATAACAAACTGTTAAATAACCTTAAATACAAATCCGAAGTCGTATCACACCACAAAAACTTTCTTGCCGACCAAGTAAGAAACTCCAATATACAAACCAAAAAGCAATTCAATATAAAACTAATTTTACATCGTAGCACAAAAATTAATGCACAAACTTTATATAAACTAAACTAAACTAAACAATAAGCATTTATTGAAGAAACTTCAAGGAAAAAAGCACATCACATTCCACTAAAGAGCATTCGTATAATTAATAATGTACATATTGAGAAAAAAGAAACAACACCGCTCACCAAAGATCATAGCAATCAACTCCATTTCTACGATCTCTATTTAAAAATAAATTCTTGTTTATAGCTAGTAAAATGTTATAAAGTGTATGTATTGGTTTGGTAAATGTTGAAAACCCCCAACCCCTTTTTACCAACACACTCTTTTTAGATATCAGTTTTCTATCACATTGGAACGTAGCTGTGAATATTCTTGCTAAATTTCACATCTCTGCGTTTACAGGTTAAAGAAATATAGCTCAAATCGAAAACCCCGTTTAATCGTTCAGGTAGTTTTTTTTTAAACCGTCAAACACTTATTTATTTATGAATCAAATAGCCGAAACTATTGTTAATGCATTTTAGTGGGGATAGTCCCTCATATATATCATATTCTGAAAATTGAAAAATGACACCTGGACACGGGAATCGAACCCGGGACCTTCGGCTTAGAACGCCAATGCTCTTACCACTGAGCTATCCAGGATTCGTCCCGTGCTTATGGTCATTCTTCACTCATAGTTTAAGGCAGTCTAAGATGGATGATATTTATTTAGTTTTAAGAAGAGTATATTTCCCGAGTTTCATGTTTCTAGCTTAAGTGGTTTCAGAGATATAGCTCAACTCGGAAAAAACCCACCCCTTACCCGTTCACACACTTGGGTGATTTTTTTCAAAAAACCATCAAACATGTATTTATTTATTTTTTAAGAAGAGTATTTTCCCCTAGTCTCAAGTTTCCATCAGAGGTTTCAGAGATATGCGTACTTATCAATAAAGTTTTTACCCCCGTTTTCCCGCTTTAGGATGCTAATATCGAAAATTCGTTGAATACTTGTTTCTTAGATTTTGATAAAGAACCCTCAGGACAAATTTCATGTTTCTGGCTTAAGTGGTTTCGGAAAAAGTCTATCTTCTCAACCCCCTTTGGACTCATCAGTAATTTGATTTAGTATGTACAATTTTTGAAAAAGTAGATTTAAAAAAAAATTGTTTCCAAAAATATTTTCTAACCTTCCCTTCACCACTAATTTATTCATATTGGAAACAAACTTTTTTTAAAGTTTTTCTTAAACATTTTAAAGCATTTTGTATAGTTCTAATAGTTTAATTTTTTTCCTGACCCATCCAGATTTCTCAACCTTTCACTTTTTTTCAGACTTCTGTAAAGCTTTTTAGTGTTCATTCTACCAATTAAATCAGTCTAAAAAAATGCAATTCATCATATTGTGTTGAAAAACAAAACAAATAATTGTTAAAAGTTCGCAGGACTGTTTAGAGTCCAATCCCACGTCGTTTTCTTTCATTTTTATAGAATAACTACTTAGTATGAAAGTGCAAGTGGAGTGAATTATACTCTGGAAACCATATTTTTCTAAACCAGCTTGATATATTAACCAAGCTTCCCATTGTTTGTTCTGTGAGAGATTTCTCCCAGTCAGAAGTAAAACTTGTGTGGGACATGGTGGATTTCAGAACACGCCTACTAGGAAGTTATTTCACACCATGTTTACACGCGTGTACTGTTTAAGTTCCATTGGTATCACTTTCTAAATGTTCACACGATTCAACTCTTTGATATCATTTGTAACACTCTTCCTTAGGATGGTATTTTACTGTCATATTTGTTTATCAACGAAAGATAACTTTAAAATAACCCTCCTACCAGCGATCTATGTCTATCTCGAGAATTATTATTATTAGCACCGCGTCTTACTACCCGTTCGGGTTATACGCACTTACGCTAATGTGTAATGGTAGGGTGTTTGTGAGATGAAATGGAGGACTTACAGTTTAACGTGGAATCCGAACCACGGTGGAGGCCTGGCATTCCCCACATTCACAAGATATCTTGTCATAGGTGAAGGAAGGGTTTGGTAATCAGATAAATCTGTGCCGGGACCGAGGATTGAACCCCGGTCGCCAGCACAGAAGTCTGACACCTTACCCCTAGACCGCCAGTTCACACTCTATCTCTAGAAGAATAAGAAAGAAAACAATAATAAAAACAGGTATATATCTTTTAAATTTACTGTCATTGGTTTGTTTGGTATACACAAATTGTCGCCGTGATTGTTTTATTTGTTGTACCAAACCATTAAAGTAATAATTATTGAGTTATTATTTTTATTCAAATGGAAATAATTATTATATTTACCGAAATACATTCGTACACAAATTAGAGTTTCAATGGTGATCAGTGGCGCCTCGTAACTAAAATTAGTGGGGGTGCTGCTCCATAAAATGTTTAGCCTTTGTTTTAAAATTGTGTAAAAGGAAAAAAAATGTATAAAAAGAAAATCTATTCAGGAACTTGATAAAATCTTAACAAAAAACTAAACACTTTTTACTTATTTTAACTTAAATTGTTGCAGCTCAAGCTTGAGCTATTCATTTAAAAATGAAATCCATTCTTCTTGTTTTTAATTTGCGCAAAAAGTTCAATAATTTTCTCCTTGATCTCTGGATGACAGTTGAGGAAATTTTTCTCCATTGAAAGTACTACAAGTGCATTTAGTCTTTCTATTAAATAAAAGAACCGGTAAAAAATGAATCAAATAGAATAGCTGGAAGCGTAATAATATAATTCTACACTTTATCACATTCAAGAATATGGTACACAGTTTTTAAGCACAGCACACGCCAAGTAAAAACAACCTTCCTTCCACCATCACGCCAGAGCCAGCACTGCGATAGCAATAGTGCTCTCTCTACCTGGCAGTCCCACCTTCCTCCTCACACCCATCCTAAGTGCGCATGCGCACAACAGTCAAACACCACGGGGCTGACACTGTGAAGCGGACAGTTCCATTCAAAAATTTTTGTATCTTTTTCATAAACTGGGGGATAGCTACTGAAGTACTGACATTAAGCTTAAGGAATATATATTGTACTACAAAAATAAAGAAAGAATTAAAGAACAAAAGACTCATTATATAAAATGTTATCGATAATATCAAGTGGAAATAGGGAGTGCTGCAGTTCCGCAGTGCCTATACACGAGCCGCCCCTGATGGGGATGTAAGCAAAGAATGATTATATGGATATAAGCCACTGAGTACACAGCAAAAAAGCTGTAAACTCACTAAGAAAATTGGGTTTTTGTTGGAAGCTACTATTTTTTCAGAACCCTTAACGTCTAAAATTAGTAGTTGTTTGTCAAACTCGGTTCAACCGTTTTCTTGTAATTATAACCGCCCAAATAGGGCTTATCAAATTGTATCCATACTAGGTAAGTGAATAGTTGCAGTTATTGCCGCAGATTATCGCGCTTAAAAATATTCAGCACTTTTTATTGGGAAAATTTATATAAAGTGAAGCTTCACTTGACTTTCTAGTGAAAGGTTTACTTGTCAAAGGATGTGTACTTTTTGGTGTTTAATTTTAAAGAAAACGTAAATTTTCCCTCTTCATATCATGATGGTAACTCGGCCAGCTCTTTTACTATTTGATGCACCCTACCACTTAATTAATAATTTAGTAATTATTTTTAAATAAAAAACAATATTTTATCTACCGAAGTACAATCATACACAGATCAGAGTTTCCATGGTGATGTAAACAAAGAATGACTGCACTAATCAGACACTACACACACACACAGTAAAAAAACTGGAAATTCTCTAAGAAAATCCGGCTTTTGTTGGACGATACTATTTATAGGCCCCCTTAACTTTAAAATGGGTGTTCGTTTGTCAAAATAACTTCAGTCGTTTTCTTATCAATTTAATTAGAGTAAATGAACTTAACAAATTACATTTATAGATACTAATGTCTACGACATATATTGAATTATTTTTATGTACCTGTTATTGTTATTGTTTCATACTGCCGACATGTTTAATAAATGAAAAGCCATTATCATGGTTGGATAAAATAGTACTGTGGGGCATAATTTTGAGAGACCTGGTCTAGGCTAGACTACTCAACACAAAGCCCCGGAAGTCCCGTTGCTATGGCTACCCGTTTGTTTAATCTTTATCACAGTGCAATGCATTGAAGTAAGTTTAGTTGGAGCTTTGAAATAAACAAGATGTCGTTTGTCGGTGAGATAGAGACGGAAGATTCGTTCCCTGACATCATGACTATCAGTCTCATGAATTACTTGGGTGAGAACATTCATGTTACTTCGCACGATCAGTCCACTAGATTACTTGGGCGAAAATAGGGTCATGTTTCTCCGTAGGACTAGTCTCACGAGTTACTTTGGTTAGAGCAGGGTAATGTTTCTTCGTAGGACTAGTCTCACGAGTTACTTTGGTTAGAGCAGGGTAATGTTTCTTCGTAGGACTAGTCTCACGAGTTACTTGGGTGAGAGCAGGGTCATGTTTCTTCGTAGGACTAGTCTCACGAGTTACTTGGGTGAGAGCAGGGTCATGTTTCTTCGTAGGACTAGTCTCACGAGTTACTTTGGTTAGAGCAGGGTCATGTTTCTTCGTAGGACTAGTCTCACGAGTTACTTGGTCGAGAGCAGGGTCATGTTTCTTCGTAGGACTAGTCTCACGAGTTACTTTGGTTAGAGCAGGGTAATGTTTCTTCGTAGGACTAGTCTCACGAGTTACTTGGGCGAGAGCAGGGTCATGTTTCTTCGTAGGACTAGTCTCACGAGTTACTTGGGTGAGAGCTGGGTCATGTTTCTTCGTAGGACTAGTCTCACGAGTTACTTGGGTGAGAGCAGGGTCATGTTTCTTCGTAGGACTAGTCTCACGAGTTACTTGGGTGAGAGCAGGGTCATGTTTCTTCGTAGGACTAGTCTCACGAGTTACTTTGGTTAGAGAAGGGTAATGTTTCTTAGTAGGACTAGTCTCACGAGTTACTTTGGTTAGAGCAGGGTAATGTTTCTTAGTAGGACTAGTCTCACGAGTTACTTTGGTTAGAGCAGGGTAATGTTTCTTCGTAGGACTAGGCTCACGAGTTACTTGAGCGAGAACTGGGTCATGTTTCTTCGTAGGACTAGTCTCACGAGTTACTTGGGTGAGAGCAGGGTCAAGTTTCCTCGTACAATTAGTCTCATACATTATTTGTGTGTTACTTATCAAGGAACATTTGAAATGTTTGTAGTTGTTGTTCGCGCGCCCTAGTATCGATGCCGCTAACTCGTAATTTAAACTATTTAGCCTGGAGTAATAAGACGAAGACTGAATTTTAAGGAACTGTACCGTCCTTCATTAAGTCATATTTCTAATGCAGTAGGTCTGGATCAAACTCTGGCATATCACCCACATCGGTAATCCCATCGTCTAACCTCCTCTAGTGCACCACTCTAGAGGAGGACTGGACTACCGGTGACGGGGAGATCGAGGTTAAAATCCCATTTAAATGTACTGATGGAGTTTTTTTTTAATACTTGGCTTTCCGCTTTCTCTCCTCTCAAATGTTGGTGTGTTTCCTATTAATTCAACCTTCCTTATCCTCTAACACATTAGCGTAATTAGTACATGTGCGTACAGCCCGAAAGGTTATTAAGACGTGGTGATGAAAATTATTTAAAAACATACTTAGGTCACTGCGAAATATAGGGCTTGTATCAAAGGGTTGTATTTTCTGAAGTTCCACCACGCAATGATAGAGGGCCCCTGTCAATTTGCATAATTATCTTTATTCTTTACGGCCAGCGTGGCCAGTAGGAGTGACAAGCCGGTTTTAGTTATAGTTTTCTGTCCCAATACACTGTGTTTCAGATTTTCTAAGAGAGGCGATTGTCGTACGAGAGGCATTTTTTTTTATTATCTAGGGAGGATCCACCTCAAGAGCTCTTCGGGGCTAGTGTTGTGGTTTGTTTCACGGTTGGATTCGAGTATTGTACAATGTATTATGGATATTTTTTATTGCTGAATGAGTATTCTTTAAAATAAGCTGGGAAACACTTTCTATAGTATGATTTTGGTAGAAAGAACAGTAGAAGTTAGTTAATAAAGTTACTAGAACAATTTTAATACATCCATACATCAAGTCATGTGATCTGTAGCTGTTATTTTTTATAGATATTATCAATTAATATAAAATAACACAAATAATAAAATGAAATGTTATCAGTGTTGGCTGCAAATAAACATATTAGAATTTTCTCTACTGTTCTTCCAACCAAAATCAGGGTATACATCCCACTTCCTAAGATATATAGTTTTAATCAGTATATTCAACACAAAGGGCACTAACCACTTCAATATAACGCGGAGGTACTAGTATCTTAATCAGTATATTCAACACAAAAGGCACTAACCACTTCAATCTGACGCGGAGGTACTAGTATCTTAATCAGTATATTCAACACAAAAGGCACTAACCACTTCAATATAACGGGGAGGTACTATTATCTTAATCAGTATATTCAACACAAAGGGCACTAACCACTTCCATCTAACGGGAAAGTACTTGTATCCAAGCCTAGTACAAACTAAAGTCTGTTCAGCGTAGGAATTGTTTCCTGAAAGGTCATTTTCCCTACTATAAATGTATTATATGGTAGGATATTGGTAGGAAAAAAGACCTTTCAGAGGGTAATTCCTACCGTGAATGGAGTTTAGGCGATAATCGCCAGATACAAGTATCCAGAGACTCAGCAACATCGCCCGCACATACACCAACTTGTATCCGGACACAAGTGGCGAACACTGATTAGTGGTCTCCACCGATGTCGTGCGTCTACGCTGAGCAGACACATCTCACCAGTCCCCGTTCCTTTCCCGATGGATCCTCACATTGCTGCTGGTGTTTCTGCGAATTTCATAATAATTAAATTTCGCCAAAAGTGAAAAAGACTGTGGAAAAGTGAATTTTTAAGACGGGGTGAGAGTTATGTTGGTTTAGTTAGAGCTATCGTTGAATTATGGCTGTACATTTAAAAATCTTTAGTAACCAAAAACACAATAAAATCACCACCACAAGACTACCAAGATTCTACTACTAAGACGAGGAATAGAGATAAACTTATAAAAATTCAAAAATTGCCCGCCGATGTTTGAGCGTATGAGTACGAACAGAGCGATGTTTCCCATTGGAGGTGGGGGACCGAGACACTGGAAACATTCTTTGATCCGGTCAATCTGGAGATGTTTCCGTGTATCCAGACATACGGGAAACATCGGTGGTTGACGTGTATCTGGAGATTATCGTTCAGTGTGTAGTAGGCTTTAAGAGATAACATCCATATTAGCATTTTTATAAAGGCAAGGCAAACCATAGTTAAAATCACAAGAAGAAAATAAATCTACCTTCAGTGCACCCGGCTAAGCTTCGAACCTGGACCTTCCAGATACGGGTGGATAGATGAAAATCATACCAGGAAAAAAAAAATTCTTGCCAAGATTTGAACCTTGACTTCCCCGCTACGAATGGATGAGTAACCTTTGTACTAAAAGTACCAATAAAAAGAAAAACTTCAGCCAACCTTCTCTGTGAATGTACTGTAGCTCGCACCCACTCACTACCAATCGTAATTACCTATTTTATAAAATAATGGGTGATTCCAATGTCCCTGTCTTCAGTAGAAAGGTGAAACTGAATAATCATCTAAGTATGAAAGTATTTTGACGACAGAATACGTTGACTTATCGATGGATCTTCATTAGTTGTATGGTTTACATTTTTATAGTTTTTTTTAGACTGATTTAATAATTGGGCTAGTTATGAAGAATGTGGGTCAACGACTCTCTTGTGTCGCAGGTAGCCTCGTAGGCCCAATTAAGGGACAGAGGTGCACGAACGTACTTGATACCGGGAGAAAGAAACCAGGTGAAGCAGCCACGCCTTCCAAACATTAATCAAGTGTGAAGTGCGCATGCGCCTGGCTTCGTACGCAGAAACAAAAGGCGTAGAAGTTTAGAAGGAATTAATGGATACTCGGCTAGGGATATGCTTATTATAATCGACTCTGAGCATGCGCGTAGAAAGGAACGAGTTAGCTAGAGGGTCTGGATCCCCCCTCCCTCAAAAATTAACGAACTCCTTACAATGGGGGTTCATATATGCGTTTAAAAACTATTAGTTATATATATTTATTCGCCGTGTCTTACTTCTTGTACAGGTTATACGCATGTATGAGAATTGCCCTAATGGGGTAGGGATGAGGAAGGAAGCAATTCAGAGATAATCTACCCCTGTTTGTGTGGAGGGAGAGTGAGAAACCATTTAAGAAAAACCACGCTCAGTAGACCCGACTGGGATTCGAACCCAGATCACCCCGTCTTCAGCAGGCCGGTCTATAACACGAGGATGACGCCTTAGAACGTTCAGCCACTGTATTTGTATTCCCCTAGCCAAATACTAATTATTAATTCAATACCCCCTTACAACCCTAATGTAACACCACCTCTGTCAAAATTTTAAATAACAATTTTTTTACATCCAATTTGGCATCGGAAAACAAAGGGCGTTTCTTGAAATGAAACCGGCGGGTCTGAGAAAAGGAGTAAAATATTTTTGTTACTAACTGTGGGTTTGTTTGTATTTTAGGTACACACACCTATTCCTCCCATTATTTACTCCATGAAGTGAGCCCGCAAGCGATATATTCCGACCGAGTGCGTAAGCGACGATAGTACCAACATATTCAGATATAGGGTGTCATGGGGTCAGCACAGTTAGCCCTCCGGAAACTAATGTCAATTTTCTAGATCATAGTTGCTATTTTTTTTATTTTTTTTTTATTCGAGTAGCTCCTAGTTTGTCCTCGCGAGACTGAGTTTTACCCCGTTGCAGACGCACTGCTTCACAGATAGATTTTGGAAGCGCCGGGGATTGAACCTGGCACTTCTGGACCTGTAGCCAGGAACTCTGACCACTAGAACACAGAGGTGGTCCACACTACATACACATATAATATATTGTTATATAAAAATATATTTACATATTACGTCAAGTTTCTAGTGGGTATCAATCAACCCCAACATTTTTTTCTCTCTTCCATACAAAACTAGCTTTATTCATCCTTAACTTTGATACACTTTTTCCTTCTGACATTATTAGAAGTTTTTGGCAAGAATTAGAACATAAAGAATTCCACAAGTAGATACTAGTACCCTTGGATACAAAGCAACTAATCAAAAGACTGATAAATGTTATGGGGCGTGACTAGACCCCTTGGTGTTCAGGCAACACGCTTTACGCGACCTAATTGCTTGGTTGACTAACGAAAAGGGGTAGTCCAACATTCGTGCACTTGCTGAGCTGAGTTGTTCTCATAGACAGGTGGTAATTCTAAGTAAAAAAAAAACAACGTGTGCAGCGTTGCCAACCGAAAGAAATGAATGCCACGTGTTTATTACAATTTTAATAGAAAGGGTTTTTATCTGACAGTTATAAAAGTTACAAAACTACTTTAACGAATTCGTACGTTTAGTAATGTGAGTTGTAGCTGTCATTCTTGGTAAATATTATCAATACCTTTAATACGACTAATAAAATATCAAAATGCTATAAATTTTGGCCACAAGCAAATTTATTAGTTTTTTCGACCAAGCCACTGCCACTGTTAGCGATTATAGTGCCAACATTTTCGGATAAAGGGAGTCATGTGTTCAGCACGAGGCCTCCACCCGTTAAGATCAGTTTTTTAACCGGAGCTGCTAATTATTTATTTAAATAGCTCTTTACATTAATAATTATTAATTTTCTCATACAAAATTGGCAGGTTAATCAATGTTATTCACGATTAAGAGCATAAATATTAGATTACGATAGCCCCCACCTTGGTTTGAATCATAGTGTATTCTAAATTACTTTTTAAGTAATATGAATGATTTTGAATATAGTATAATAATTGACCTACACGCTAGTATTGTCACTTATTTATTTAAGAGTTATGTTTTTTCCTTCTTTGCATGTAATCCAAAAATCATAATTAATATCCTTTTGAGCAAAATTAAATTCATCTATGGTCTTTATTCTATCGCTTGAGACTTAAAGTTTTCAACCATTAAGCCATATTTTATTTGGTACTAATAGTAATCAGACTCACATTTTAAAGTTCACTAGTTAAAAATTAATGGGGAGAAGCTATTTTACATACCTCCTCATATAGTCTAGTTGGGAACAAATTTTTACTAAATCTTTTTATAAGTTTGTTAGTTATTTTTAAACTTTTTTTTTAATTATCAATTAGCTACTTTGAATACATTTCTCTCTGAAAACACAAGTATACACTGTTAATTAAAATGTAAGTCCATTTTGGACAAAATTGATTTTTTTTCAACTTTTTTTTTAATTTTCAAAAATCAGACATTAGTAAACCCTTAAATATAGGGCTAGAAATAATTTAACAAATTTGCCTCATGGCATGCCCATATTATATCTAGATATAAAGTTTGAGCCAAATCAAACCGTTTTGGCTGAACAGCTAATGTCCAGTGATCTACCAAAGATTAAATAAAGGGAAGAAGTTGGCGATGGTTTTGTCACACTTTACGAAAGCAAAATTGAGCTGTTAAGAAGTCAGTTTTGGATTAGTACCCAGAAGATTAACAGGATTGTGTTGGGCACAAGAAAGCCTAAAAGGTGGAAAGATTTGTCTTCATCATGCCTTACTACTCGTTCGGATTATTTGATTATGTACTAATTAAGCTAATAGTTTTAGGGCTTAGGAAGGCTATTATTAGAGGAATTGTACCCACACTTGTGTGGAGAGTGGGAAATCATTTTGCAAGAACACCTCTCAGTACACCAGACCGAGATTAGAACCTCGATCTCCCCGTCATCGGCAGTGTAGTCTGATGCAAGAGTAATGCCTTAGACCAGTCTAACTCAAACAGGTGTGAGGGCCGCATTATATAATTAAGGAGGCATTGCGGGCCACACATAGGATTTTTATTTATTATACTATACATTTTAAATGCTTATACAGAATTAAAAAGCTTACTTCTTTCCTCCTCAGCCCCTTATCATTCTTAAATAAACTGATTTCTATAAACATATTTTCTTTTAATGCGGACGCAAAAGGCAAATAAAAAAAATTGTCAATTTACAATATTAAAAACAATTGCTAAAACGAAAAATAAATAGTTATGACAAAGACAACAATAATTATCTTAGTTCAAAATTCAAATATTTTTAATTTAAAACAAAATGTCAGGATAGTAATTTATCACATATACTGTTTGTTGGAAATCTGGTATCACTTCCCACTTACTAAATTATCAAAATCTGGAGAAATATTTTAACTTGAAACAATCCTCATTGTGCTTTGTAAATGTTCATCTGTAAGCTGACTTCTTAACTTGGATTTATTCAATTTTAAAAGGGAGAATAACTGTTCACACATGTACATCCGAACATTGATAGTATTTTAGCTGCATTTATTTTAATTGTAGGATATTTATCACCCAAATACTTTGAGTAAAACTCTGGTAGATATCACCAAAATACTTCAAGTGAAACTCTGGTAGGGACAATTTCATAAATGTGTATTGAAGAATAGAATTACATTGAAAATTAATAGATTAAAGTTGCATTTCATCACTGTAACAACACATCTACAAATTAAACAAGTCGGTATTCCGTTACTTACTTTAAATTAAAAAAATACGAACGTACCCACGCTTCGTTAACTAAACTACACTCACTATCAATTTTTCTTTTAATACCATTCTTACTTAAACGCATTGTGTTAACAATAAATAAATCAAAACAAGTCTCACAGGATCCTTGAAGAGTAATATGTAGTACCACAGTAACAAATACATTTTTCAATATTAACGTTCGCAGCATATTATTTTGTAAAATAATCATAAAATAATTAAACTTTTTTTTTTGATTGTGAAAGAGTTTATATTTTCGTTCATATTGCATTAAAACCAGAAGTGTTGGTTGTTAGCCATGTTCAACAGACTAGCTGTCATCTCTTCTGGTGTGAAAAGTTATTGGATACAAGATACACCTGAAATTTAAGTAAGAATTATAATAAATATAACAACACTTCAACTGTTTTTCTGTTATTTTCAGAAGGCATTCCAGGAGTTCAAGATATAGAGCTGGAGAATAAAATGCCATGCGAGCGTGTATTGTTGTCCTCGTGGGAACAGAGGCATTGTTGTACCTTACCAGAAGATTTGAAGCAATTCTACTTCACTAGCGATGGCTATCGTCTAATCTGGAACTATGAGTATGCAGGTATGGCTGGGATACTTGTATACATTATAGCTCGCTCCAAGAAACTAGTAGTTCTGTTAACATTATACCTCATTCTTACCATGTTATCGTTATTTCAGTCTTAAAATTTCTCTTTGGAGTTCGATTTGAAATCCCTCCTTTAATGTATCCTAAACGATCAAGTTCAAAAGAAAATAAATGAGTACTTTATTCAATAGTACATTACATTAAAAGAGAATATAACTATTGTTCACGCTGTTTAAGACGTTTATCTCGCAAAAGATGTTTAAATTTTTTAAAAAACTTTCTGGATACTCGATCAAATGCTTAAAATTTTAAATTCAAATCATTTGAGATGTGCTACTAAACAAATTGAAATAAACATATTGAACAAAATTGTATACATATATCATTCGGACTAGGTTCAAAGAATATCTCTGCCAAATTTAATACAAATTGGTCAACACATTTGGCAGTTACGTATCATGAAACAAACAGATTTTTAAGCTCTTTATGCTGCCAATGGTACACTGACAATCGTACTATTGCCTGTATAAAGCTCTATTGTAGGGATGGCAAGTCTTTTCCAACTAATGTATCAAATAAAGTCTAGTTTATTATTTTCATTTGTCTAGTGTGCCACCTGTTATTTTCCTTTAAAAAATCGTCATGAAACCGTTCCTTTGACTTCTAACTTCCAAATTACATTTTATAAGACGTTATTTTTTAGTTATTGGTTAAAAGTTAAGACTTGTTTAGAATGTTTTAGTTATTAGGTTACATCACATGTAAATATATTAGACTGCATGTTCCGTCATTTTATTTTGAAAATACCGTATAACTTTTATTTTTAAAATAGGTAAGATTTAAGAGTAGGATATATTTTAATTTAAACCTAACATAATTTGTAAAAATATAATAAGCTCATACAATTAATTGTAACACACTTGTTTATTAAACCGTAATGTTAGAAATAAACTAACAAAAAAGTAATATTGCCAATGTACTTTAAGCGAGATATCATATTTATCATACATTTAGTGTGAAACTTGATATTGAATATTATTAGCTATGTCATTTATGTTAAGTTCATAGCATGTTGTCTTCAATAACACGCAAAACGCACTTAATTTTGAACCAAGACGGTTTCTAGCTGTTGACTTTACAAAGTACAAGATTTGTAGAACTTTTTTTTTTAAATGTTCACATGTCATGCCACCAAAATTTTGTTCACGTGTCACCTAGTGACACGTGTCATAGGTTCGCCATCCCTGCCCTATTGAGTCAAATGTGGCTGCATTATCTGATAGCTCATGATCCTACTTGATCATTCATATTATGTAGCTGACGATTTACACGCGTCCATTACAGACTCTGCCTTAAAATATTAGTGAAGAATAGCCCTGGAAATGGGTCGAATTCTGGATACATCAGTGGTTATAGCATTGGTGCACTAAGCCAAAGGTCCTGGGTCCAATGCCTGTATCCAGGTGTCATTTTACAATTTAAAGAATATGTTATTTATAAGCGGCTATAACCGTAACTAACAAATATAATATCTTTGTTATTTAATCAATCATATTGTAAAAAATTAATAAAAGTGAAATTTAAATCGTTTATCCAGGTGAAGTTCTCCCAATCGGGAACATGAGAATCAATTCGATCTCGGAACTGCGCAGACTTGCTGGATTGAAGAGTTCCGGTGATGCTGACTGTCCCAATTTATTAGACATCGAAATATGTAACCAAAGCTCCTCCACCAAGATGCCGCGGCCAAATTTTGGAGTGAAGTGTAAAATCTTCGAGCTGGACCCATGTCAAGGGATAGGGAAGGTATCATTCAACGTACTTTATGCGCTCTCGTCTATTACTGTATTACTAATCATACTCCTTGATTCAAACTGGTAAACCATAAGGATAACATAAATAGCATTAAAGTTTGATACCAATAAGTACACTTTATTAACAGTGAAATCTTAGTCTTACCTTGACCTGGGGTGTGGCACGAAATATATTTAGAGAGGGTGGGGGTGTGATGGTAGATTTCTCAACTCTAGGTGTTATGAAATTATAAAAACTCCCAGGTGACCGCGGATAGTACAAGGACAACATTGAGAACACCGGGGGATCTTGAGGTTATGGTAAGTTCTCCAGTTAAAAGGGAGGGGAGTGGGCACATAAGGGGCCGGCTGCAATTGTTATTTGTTTTGAAATTCACCATCATTGACTGAAAGAAAACTAACAAATCTAAACAAGAGTAATTATAGAATTTCCTGACCTAATTACGTCACCCTAGACCTTGGATGGCTCCACTATGGCCCTATAAATTAGTTGCATTGTAGTGGAAACAAACAAGATAAAATTTCTACTTTTTATGGTAAACAAAGTGTACACCAAGAGTGGTTGTAATCACATGAAAAGTTAAAAGAAGGAAGCACAAACAGATCGAGTTGAAGCATTAATAATTTTTTTATTTGATAAAAGTGCTGGAAGAAAATTTTAAAATATTTCAATCTTGATTTAACGCTACTTTTTCCTTATATAGTTTAAGTATATAGTTTACACTAATTTTGAGACTTTTCTGACAGTTCAAAATTAGAAAAAAAAATCTATTCTGTATCCATACATCACAAATAAGTGACTATTTTTAAATTTGTTTATATCACTCACCATAAGTGACAAGACATCTGCAAGGGAGATGAATCCAGAGCTATTTTATTACCTTTTCAACTGTATATAAGAACCAAAACTTTGACTGGACTGTAATTGATCAGGCTGATTGTTGTAGTAGGGCCTAGTATGATGCACATTGTTGTGTGTGGTTACAGCAAGTCCTTGATTTACACAGATTTGTAGATACGAGGTTGTGGTATTTCAACTTACGACTAGCAATGCCATCTATTAAGTATTGCTTATTCACAGTTAATAGTGTCAACAAAATTTTATTTTGTGTGTTTTTAACTGTGGCCTGGATGTTGTCTTATTATTGAACCTATTTAGTGCTTCTTTGAAACAAATTATAAACCCTAAATATGTCTGCGAAACGTAAAAGTGATGATAATATATATATTCACAGTAGTGATAAGAGACACATTATGACACATCTAGGAACTATTCAATTCACACTATTTTAAACTTGTGCAGAAATCTTAGATACATTTGAGGACTTATTGTGCTGGCTGATGATGTACCCACCATTAATTTATCCTGAAAGGTTGCAAGCTTAACTTAATACAATACTATACAGCTTAAAAAGATAGTGCCAGGTTCAAATCCTGGTCGGTTGTATTGGGGAGGGGGTTCCCAAAATGGTTTTCCATTTTACATACCCACAAATACAGGTACACTTCCTCATCCCTAGCTCATTGTATATATATATATATATGTCTATCCTGTACAATAAATAAGACTAAAAAAATTGCTAGCTTTCAGGTTAAGCCTGACAAGATTGTCTACACTTTTTGTTGTTGTTGCTTGAAGTTTTTTTTGTTTTGTTTTTTCCCCTTGAAGGTGTGCTTAGTGTACTTGGACAAGTGTGAGAACGAATCAGATCTACGCAGGGAAGACCCCAAGATATGGCTGCTGGACCGTTGTTTTGAATGGCACTTTCTAGCAAATGACTTCCTCCAGTATTTTCGCACCATGTTAGTCCACATGGGACTCCCCCAGTGGCAGTTCCGTTTCACTCCTATGGGGCTCACCCCATGGGCCGAGGTCAGTTCAAATAGTTCTCTTAAAATCTAGGTGTTCAATAAGCCTTTCTTTATTTAAAAGGGATAGTAATTATTATAATATGTCATTAAATAAACATTATACAATGGAAAGAAAGCACAGATAAAATTAAAAACACTAACACACACATTTAAAATTCAATATTTCGATGCCACATGACATCTTCCTAAGAAAATAGTAGAGTGAACAGATATACTGCTTCAGTGGTGACAACTTATAAATCATACACGACCTTAGGTTACTTGGATGACAGCTCAAAATGTTACTAGAAGTAGTCCCTAATATATCACTACGCCAACAGCTAACAGCTATCACTTTGAATAACTGTAATGAAAACAGATGGTAATATATGAATGTGATAGTTAGCCACAGAAATTTAGGCCAATATTATTTAGATATTTATTTGTGGTTGGACACAAAGTTTATTTGTCGCTTTATTCCACTTAAAAAATTTAATATTCACACCACTTTCACAAAAACTTCTAACGAACATAGCTTCAAAATGGTGACCGACGAATTTAAATCATGTGGTTGAAAGTGACAGAAACAATTTCTTTACAATAATGCATCCACGTAGTGGATACAAATATTTTATTCAGTTAAATATTTTGAAATACAATAAAATAATAATAAAATAATTTATTAAGTATAAAAAAAATTACAAGTATTTCCTCTTTTCCTGGTAAATACAATGCCTGTATTAAGAGGTATTAATGTATGCACTATATTACAAATATAATCAATAACGTTTCAAAACGAAGAATAAGTACTTTTAATTATGTTTAAAATATTGTTTTGAGTTGGATAAAAAGAAATTATTAAAAGTAATGAAATAGTATGAGCAAATTTAAGTTTACTTTATTTTAAATTCAAAATATAATTGATGATTAAAAAACTTTACATTTATAACAAAATAGTGACATTTTTATTTGTGGATCCAAATAACTGTGATACTTTTATATGTTCCTATCTATGTGTCTTTTTATTCTTTAAAATTTTCCACTTTTTTCTCTTTGTGTTTTTTTGTTGTTTCCTCTTTTAGGAAGTTGCGTTGTGCGTTTCACACTCCTCCCTGATGAGTTCCGATAGAATGAAATCTAGGTCGGGGGATTGGGTGGTGACGATCTGTTTTCTTTAAGAGGCAACCAGTAACTCTTTGTCCAATGGCAGTAATGTAAAGTGTGAACTGTGTTCTTCTTATCTTTGTAAAAGCCATATCGTGTTCGTCCCTTTTATATGTTTCTTTACACCTTTTCTATACCTTCTTACAAATATAATAGGATATATTTGAGGTAAGTATTGAAAATAGGTCTTAAGTTAAATTAGTTTTTAGTGTGTCCACTGAAATAACCTTAGCATAAAATTAACTTCACAATCAATGGTTTTGCTATAATTGGATAGAATAATCAAACGTTTGATTAGAATATTTAATAAATAAAAGCGTAAAACCCGAACGGGTAGTAAGACACGGTGCTTAATTTTTTTTTTTAATTCTTAGCAAAAACTAGTTATAAATTATTATTATTATTATTATTATTATTATTATTATTATTATTATTATTATGACCTGCCTTCGGTGGCTGCATAGTCTAAGGCGCTCTTCTCACAGTAAACTAGACTTCCGATGATGGGGAGCTCATTGTCCAATCCTGGTCAGGTGTACTGAGGGTGGTTTTTCCAAAATAGTTTTCTCTGCCTCCATGTAAGTGCAGGTACACTTCTTCTAAGTTCAACCCTCCTCATCCCTAACCATTAGCACAATTAGTACATAAGCATATAACCCGAATGGGTAGTAAGACGTAGTGCTAAAAAATTATATTATTATGCTTCAAAAGTTAACATATAATTTCAGAATATGTTT
Source organism: Timema poppense (assembly GCA_902141375.1). Lineage (NCBI taxonomy): Eukaryota > Metazoa > Arthropoda > Insecta > Phasmatodea > Timematidae > Timema > Timema poppense. The sequence goes on along the minus strand of CABFOV010001709.1, from coordinate 27,459 downwards.
GCCATGGTCGCACCTCATTTGCTCCAAACAAATTGGTCGCAAAATTTGAAGTGGAATGATACCGTGCACATTGATCCAGCTATCTTTAGAACAAGAAGAAAGAATTCTAAGAAAAAAAGTGATATGGTAAAGGTTCGTGGTTCCTAAACCCTGAATGGTAATATGTTTAGACCACTGTGTTTACATGATAAAATATTGAGTGGAATATAGCCCCATTTCTATTAAGATTCTGGTAGAAAGTTACAAAAGCTACTAGAACTACCTTCTATAATCATAAGCATGTCAAGTAGGGCCTGCGGCCATTACTTTTGATAAATATCAATATACATAAAATAATACAGGACTAATAATAATTTTTTATGTGTGTTTGAATTTTCTAAACTATCTTCTTACCAGAATCTTACTTTTTACATCTATTTAATCATAGCATGCATATTTTAATATGTTTCAGATTCTCTTTTAACAAAATTAACTTCCTAAATATTTTTTTTAAAAGTAATAATTTTAGTAAGGAGCGTTTTGATAAGTTAAGTCCAGAATATATTATTCAAGTTTTAAATATAATTTTAAAATAAGAGAGAAACATGTGTTGTTTACAGTGTAGCTAGAAAACTTAATTATATAATGAGTATAGAGTTATTATCAAGATGGTGGGAAGGTTTGAAAACATTTGTTAAATATTTTATGAACATGTTTAAGTCAGTTTAAAATTATAAGAACTTCAAATACAAAATTTAACTAAGGTTAAAAATAGGATGACGTGTAAGTTAATTTATAATAAATAGAGAGTTGAGGTAGAGCTTATAGTTTGTTAAAAAATTTGTTATATATATAGAACTGATATTTTCTTAGCTGAAGTTCCTTTGTTCCTTTTTGACAAGCTGCTTACGCTGGAGATTCTTAACACGTTTCAAAGCACATATGTCATCCTCAGGTAAAATGAAAGTGACGAAAGTGATGAGCCTCGCGTCATGTTTGGGATAAAACTCTTTAAAAACTTATTAAATAACGTTTTAACCAAGGGTTTAGGGAGAATTTAATATTGGAAGTGGGAGTTCAAAATCATATGTTTATGACTTACTATTAAACCCTAAGAAACAAGAATATTTTTATTTTATACAGTAGTAGGGAAACTTTATTTGTGTGAAAGGGAAGGGGGGAGGGGTGAAGTAACAAAAAGAAATGTATGTATGTTCTACCTTCCTCTCCCCCAGTTAATATTAGAAAATGTAATGCCCCTAGAAGCTTCTCTTAGTGATTCTCATTTGACAAGTTTCTGAAAACTACACTTTTTTATCAGCTAAGTATTTTAATAAGTACTCACCAGATAAAAAAAATTGGATTCCCTGTAATCTATTTGATGTGGTCTTCACTCAGAATTTTTTGTAGTTTGGAATGCCCTAGAAGCTATAGTGTTCTTCACAGGTTTTTTTTAAGATTAGTTGCTTCTAAAAAAGGTTTTTAAAGTGGTCTTGCAACTGCAAATCTTTAAAATTGAATGCACTTAGCTCTTTTGAATGATCCTCGCCTGGATTTTTTTAATTATATGCACTTATATGGAATGATCATTGGCTTTTTTTAATCAGAGGCCCCTATAAGTTTGGATTTTTTTTAAAATATGATGCGCATATAGAAGCTATGTGGAGTGGGCCTCAATGGGTATTTCTTTTAAAAATCGGCTACTTTTAAAAACCATTTAGAGAAATATTATCTGGGAAATCTTTTGAAAATTAAATGCTCCCAGAAGTTATTTGGAATGGTCCTTCCCTGACCAATTTTTGTAAAGTGGATCCCTTTAAGTTATATGAAGTTTAATGCAAGATCATCTTTAAGCTTCATATTAAAAACTTCAAAAAATGCTAGGGGGTTGAATCTCATAAATTCCCCCCCACCTCTTCCCTGTGCCTATGATTTTAACCCTATTCTCTAGTAAATTTATATAAACTATATATAAGTATCTCTGTGCTCTGTGTTAAAATTCTTTACTAAAGACATAAAACCAGTGTTGTAGCCAAATAATTTGTGTTTATGGATGTTCTAAGATCCGCGCAGATCTGCAGAAGTGCAAATATGTCTGGCCATGACTTAGATCATTATTGTTTTATAATGCTATAAAATCTTTATTGAGTGTTCCATAAATAAACTTTGCAATGTGAAGTGTTATTTATTCTTTGATTGTTTTAATCTAACCATGAAACCTAGGTTTTACAGTATATGTTTGGTATGTTGTTTTAGTTATATTTGCATTTGGTTTCCAACCCTGCAACTCACATACCATTACAACATCACTGTATACCAGTACTGTATAAACAATTTAAGTAAATACATCTGGAATAAAAGTATGTTTATCTATCACAAATAGTGGCCTAATAATAATAGTTTTTTCCAATAACAAAAGTAGGCCTACAGATTCCTCGAACTTGGCTTGATGTATGGGACAACGGTTTTAGTACCTACTTCAATCGTTGAAATATTTAACTTTTATTTAAGACATTTATTTACTGAAACTAGCATACTGTTTTTAGCACCACTACCTGTTCAGGTTATATTCTTATATACCAATTACATTAATGATTTCAGGGATAAAGAAGGTTATACTTAGAGGAAGTGTACAAACATTTGAATGAAGGGAGAGGGGAAAATCAATTTGAAAATAACACCTTCTTTAAGCCCGACCAAGATTCAAACCTCCATCTTCCCGTCATCAGTAGTCTTGTCTACTGTGAGAGTAGCGCCTTAGACAATGGGACCACCTAAGTGGGTTATATACATTCTTAACCTAATACATATATATAAATGACTTGAATAAATTAATATAGGCGATACAAAACTTGCTGAAAAATCCCTATCAGTGAGGATAACTAATTCATAGGTCAATTACAAAACTCAGTGTGATCTGTTCTCGTTGTTTTCTAAACGACGGAAAACTGACGATACAAACGAAAATGATTCCGGAATTCCCATGCCCGAGATCAAGGCAGTTGCCCTAAAGTCCATTCTGTCCATTTTTTATTTTATGTCCTGCACCCCCCAAAGTAAGTTTCTGGATGCGTCACTGATGTGGGGCCCATAGTCTAATTATGAAGATAATCTGCGATGGCGAGTTTGTTTCGAAATGTGGGAAAGGAACTTACTTTTTTTTTAAACTTATTTCTCTTTACTTTACATACATTACTGTTTCCAGCCTATGGCCTGGGTCAGTTATTCATTCAAGCCATATATTTTCCACTACCAGCTGGCTGTGCCTTTCATAGCTTCATATTATGTTTTATAATTTAACTTAAGACTAGGACAAACACAGCATCTAATCACCAAACGTTAATTTATCACTATGAAACCCACATTTCACCAATAAAATATTTTCGGCTATGCTGGTAATCGAACCCGGGACCCTTAGCTCAATAGACAGACACAATATCGACTGAGCCAAGGTGTCCGATTCTTATATTTCTCTACAAAGTACACGAAAGCTAAGTGTACACTAATCCCCACCCCCGAGAGTTGTTTATGAGCGAGGGTCACTAACAATTATGCTACCAGCCTTGGTGGCTGAATGGTCTCTCTCACAGTATACTAGACTGCCGGCGACAGAATCAAGAAGGTTTGAATCTTAGTCGGGTGTACTTTTTTCTTCCCTATAAAATGGGTTTTCACACCTCTAAATATAACCTTTTTAATCCATAAAACCAATAGTGTAATTAGTACATTAAGAGTACATACATAGCCCGAACAGGTAGTAAGATGTGTTAAAAAAAAGCTATGCTTTTTGACATATAGATGTGAGTACCCACAAATAATATATTTTCTCCAAATAAAATATATTTAACTCCATACAATATGCAGCTTTTTAATTGTGATGGTTGCTCGGATAAAATATACATCATTCTTCTTGGTTTCACCTAAATTACTCCTTGTAGATGCAACAAAATTTAGGTTGAAATGAAATACAATGTACAGTGGCAAGATTACAAGTCAGGGCAGTAGTGAGAGGGAACAAGGTGTTTGGAGTTTCTTCTGCCTTCCTTGCCCCAAAAAATATAAATTATATCTAATGTCTTTCTATTTAGCTTTAGGTAATCATTAATTTTCCAGTTTGACCATTTTCTATTTTATTTTTAATCAGGATGAAATAAGGGCTGAAGGACTGGGTTTTATGTCTGTTCTGGTTGAAGTTTGAAAGATGTGCACATTAAAAGCTGCAGGGGTTCAGAAAATGCACTGTGTATGACCTAAACAAAATAAAAATAAATCAATTTGTTTACTCCTCCAACACTGTCTAGCTGCTTGTTGGAGCATTATATAATTCTTAATATAAATACACATTATTTATTGCTAAAATATATTTCCTGCCCCAAAATTAATATGAACTTTGCTGTTGAAATTTCATGTTTCTAAAGTCCCTGACTGTGGCAGGCAAACACTTGGAAACTGATCTGTGGAAATAAAGGTTGGGTGAGAGGGGTGTTGAAGATTATTGAAGATTCTAAGTCTTGCTATCAATTCAGGTTATTTGTTTTAATTATGAAAATGGGTTTGGGAAAAGGAAGGTTGAATTTAAAGGAAACTCACTCACATCTTACCATGTGTGAGAAAATATTTGAGGAAAAAAACCCATCCTTAATACACAAGATCTCTCCATAATCGGGAGGTATTTACAAAAACTAGTTATTGCCTTTACTTTTTCACAAATGGTCATTTCTGGGGCAATTTTCAATTTAAATATGTAAAGTTTGAGTGTCAAATTGCAAGCCATTACATTTTCTTAACATATTCTACCTATCTTTGGTGTTATGGAGTCTAGATTATAGTTTTACAGTAATTCAAACTTTTTCAGTTTTTATTTAGATTATATGACTTTTATTGAGGAGAGGAAGGGGTCAAATATCGTTTGCTCAGGTCTCTCCCTTCTTAAATGTGTACAGTTGTCTTCCAATAGATAAATAAATTTTAGGGATAGTTAGGCTCTGCTGTGTCAGAGAAATAGTAACGCATATTTTATTAGAGGATCAATAAATTATTATTATTTGAAACTATAGCAATGCATTTCATCAATCTGATTAAGGTTCTATAGTACACATACAAAACACTTGAATAGATATACAAGTACAATAAATGAATACTAGTTGGTTTAAAATGCAAACTTTATTGGCTAAGAAATAGCAATACAAATTTACTTATAATAAAATAGATTTACACAGCTATATAATAAAATAGATCCATACAACTATTTCTAAAAATGATTTTTTTTCGTTCTATAACATCTACCAAAAACCAATGCTACTAGAAATAATAACTAAACACAGAAAAGTATAAAAGTGTTTGTAAATATTCTGTTATTGATATAACTTTAATTTGTGATTCATTTCTACCAATCTATCATTTATTTATTTAATATCATACAACTGGACTACATTGAAGTTTATTTTATTTCAAAGTTTGAGTTTAGTTCTTCTTTTATATTATAGTGGAGCGCTATATCTTGGAGTACCTATCATTTCTTTAAAAATTCAAGGTAGCATTTTAATTGAACAAAATATTTGGTAATATACCATCAGTCCTTGTGTTCTTACATCACATAACATTAATTTTTAATCTATTCTGAATTTGTTACTTAGTATCCCTTGACTTTGTTCAATCTTAAAAGTAAAAAACTATATATCTTGAATAATAAGTATGATTATCTTATATGTTAACTATATTGAGAACCCTTTAAACACAGAGTAAATAATGTTTGAATGATTAATAACTGTGCAATAATGTTCAAGAAAACATTATTTAAGAAATTTCTTACCAAGTCTTACAATTGATATGTAATATATTGAACTAGAACTTATAATTTTGAAATTATAAAAAGAGAAGAATTGGTATCCTTAATTTTCACAAAAATTAGACAGTAGTAATCAAAACCTAGAACAAAATTAATGTTGCCAGAGCCTTATAACACCTACAACCACAATGATGTTTAAAAACACTCTCTAATTACTTCACCAGTGATTTAAAAATCTTTACTTCACCATGTGGCAATGCAGATAAGAACCCTATCCCCACTTGGAGATTAGGGTTTAAATCATTGTTGGATGTACCGAGGGCATTTTTTTGCTAAATTTGTTCCCAATTTGTACAGGAGAATGCAGAACATTTCCTCCATAGAAATGTTTGTTTACATTCCCTATCCCTATTCCACGAGTGTAGTCGATATAAATGCAGTGGAGTTCGAGTGTGTAGCTCGAATGGCTACCCAATACCCGTGGTAGGGAATTTAAAAGTTACCGGACAGATTAAAGATTATTTCGACTATTTTGCTTATGTAAATTGCTGTGTTTCTATAAACCATTATTAATTACTTTTACATTTAAATACATATTTAATTCAATACACACCATAAAGAAAGCTTGGCTTATGTTGCTAAACAAGTGCCATAGTTAGCCAAGTGTAATAACTTTGAGAGAACAAATACTTATGATTACTTAGGCATTCTCATTCTGAAATTTCTCATAGGCTGGTGGGCTCTTTGAACCAATTAAACAGGTTAGAGTAACTGACGAGGTTACATTCTGAATTTCTCGCAGGTGTTGGAACAAACTGAGCACGCATAGCCATAAGTACAGCTGCAGGCCTGAAAAAGAGCACTTTTTTAAATAAAATAGATAGGAAAAATATAATGGAGGAGTGGAAAGTCTATAATGATATGTAAAAAATGATAGAAATTATAAAATATATGTATAACTTTATTTATGAGTTAGTTAAAAAGATAACTCAAAAGTTCATTGTCACGCTTACAAAAGTACACCACCTATCCTATCTCAAGCTAGTTCCATCCAGTCCACTTCCATCTGTGTTTAGGTCTTCCCATTAGGTTTGAGAGTCAATACCCTGAACAAAGTTATAGTTTCTTTCCTTCAAGCTATATGTTATCACCCGAGAATGCAAGTGGTCATGTCCAATTTTTCACTTTTGTGTAAAAAAGCATTGAAGTTTGACCTTGTGTATAAAACCAATGTTACTAGATGACAACTCGAGTTTGTATCTTCTTAAGTAATTATATAGTAATCTAAATTTCACCGCAGGGTAATCATATACATTCTAAATAAATGTAAACACCAAATATCTCAAATTTTACAGTTTTGGAGATAGAACACTTGCATTCTCAGGTGACGATGTTTTGAACAATGTAACACGCATTACCTTAACAATATTTAGCAATGAGTACAGAGTATGTAACTCATCATCACTACCTTGCATTATCATCATCTTTATAAGTATCAATTGTTTTCAAACATAGTATATGTGAAATGATGAAAAAAAAACTAGATATATACTATTAAATTAATTTAAAATTTTCTACCTTACCTAAGAAAAAAGAATCAGTAGCCAAAGCTATTATATTTTAGTGAAAATTTACTCTTATCTAGATACTATTCTTGTAGCGGTAAAGTGACAATCCCTTCCCACCCCTTTTTATCACCGCACAGTGGTCTGGCAAAGCGCTACAGTATAGTTGTTAAATCAGCCGCTAAAGCTACGTTGCGCGAGGTGGAAGGAGACTCGTCTGGCACCGGCAGTGTTGTCAACTGTATGATCTGGATACTACTTTCGATATAATTTCACCACCTGCCCAATCCAATTTTAGGATTTTCTAAAAGTAATATCGCGTGACCCTGCTATAAAGTAACAAAAATTAAATTGATTATTATTTTTTATAAAAATCGGTGAGCTTATCAATATAATGTCTTACTGGTAAATATATAATCTATTTCAGGTTGATGTATTATCACTAGAGACTAAAGAGTTGGAAACACTTGGCACCTGGACACTCGTGATGTGGCTTGCTTGCAGTGTGCATGGAATCAACCAGATCAAGGAAGGAGAGTTAAGTTTGAATGTATATCAATAACTCTGTTCGGACAATAAACAGTAATTCAAAGTGTAATGTATGTGTTTCAGTGAGTTGCAAGGCTGGGTTTTTCTTAGCAACAGACCCAATATTAAAGAAGAAATATACAGGCTCATGGAGTTAAGAGTGAGGGAGTTTCATGGTACCAGAACATCAAGGTCATTTCACTCTGAAAATTTAAAAATGACACCTGGACACGAGAATCGAACTCAGAACGTAATTTTTAAATTTTCAGAATATAAAAAAAGAAGACAAACTCGACACCTACTCAAGCCACATCAGTGGTTAAATGATCTATGGAGCCACTTTTGCAATAGACTAATTTTCTGATAACAAGGAGATAAGATTTACGAATCCCTATCAGATGTACAAAGGTTGAGTTTTCTTAAATGGTCTCTCACCCCCTTTCATATAATATGCAAGTAAATTTCCTCTAAATTATATCTTTTTAATCCATACCCATTTAGTATAAATAAGTGAAAGGCCATTTGGTGAAAATAAGTGAAAAGCCTTAACAGTAAAATGCGGTGTACATAAAACAAAAATCCACCAACTCAATATTGTACATTGTTGTAGTGGTCTATTAAGTTTCTTCTAATCTAGGATAATTACAATAATGAGTCATTAACCACTGTCCCAAGGTTTGAACTAATGTACTCAGAAAAGTTTCTCAATAATTTGGAATTATTATTATCAAGCCTCTTGAAATAAAAAAAAAAATGTTTTCTCAGTAATTCTTACAAGCTCATATCTCTAATTAGTTTGCCAAATTTGACTTTATCAAAAAGGAAGAACCGACTTATATCAAAAAAGAAAGGTCAAACCTCCCTTATAGTTAATATGCCTAGTTTTTATGTTCTACACAATTTTGCTTTATTTAGTTTTATTTAAATATTGACAATATTTGTTTTTAATCATGAATCATCACTGTGTCATATTTTAACCACCATTTACTTTTTTTAATCATTCTTTAGTCGATATTGTTTTCTTAAGTAATAATTATTATATGTTTTATCATTATGTATGTTTCAGTGCTGGCCTGTTATAGGTCTTGGGACTGTTGGCCAGCACTAAATAAATAAAGGAAATTAAAATTACCATATTGGCCTGAAAATAAGTGGAACTTATTTTCAAGAAATAGCCTTCATAAGACTCTTAAGCAGCCTATTTCACTTAGGTATTAGACATAAAATTTTGTACCTATGTGGTACGCATGTGGTTATATGGATATATATCAAGATAGATATTGGTTGCAGCTTAAACTTGGCAAAGTTAATTAAAAATAGATTACCAGTGACTATTTTATTTGTGTCTAAAATATTTGAGACAGTATGGTTACTGAACCTAAATAATAAACCTTCAAGATTAGTTTCATTACATTTTTTGTGTATCTCTATGTTTTATTTAAAAGTAAGCTCATCTTTTGTAACATATTTTTTTGTTTCTTTCAAAGTGATATAATTTTAAGAGTAAATATGGTTTTTTCTCTAAATGTTGTTGAAAATTTGGGTTGCGACCTATATTCAAACGGGGCCTATTTTCTGGTCAATACCATATACAAAGCTAAGTTAACCAGAATGGGAAGTGGGGGGCAGGGGTGAAATATTAAACTAGCCTTTAACTCTTGTTTAAAAAAAAATTGGCTCTTTTTTTTAATTCAAACTATATGAATTTCCTAAGAAAATACTTTGTTTGAAATATAATTGTAATTTTTTTAAATATTATGCAATATTTTAACTACAACTGGTAAAGATTACTTACCATTACCTACGAATCCTCCTAACATATAGGCCACACCCAAACCAGTATCATAACTGAAAGTCAATATCATAAGTGCAATAAAGGTGAAAGTTGACAAAACAATAATCAGCATGTCTAGGATCATGGCAGGCAACAAGAGATAACGATTTCCCTGAAACAAAATTAAAATAATCAAATTATGCTATGTATTTTTATGTGGCCTACAAGATATAACTATATCTATGTATGAAAAACAAATTAGTGTTAAAAAAAATACCATAATTTAAAAAAATATCATTATGGGAAGTATATACAATTTTTAATCATCACAAACTAACAAATGAACTTTATCTACAGTTGAAAGACCTGTAATGTAATTAGAACTAAAGAATTAGAACAGAATTAAGAGTCCCGAAGAAATAGGTACATTTTACAATTATCTTGGTTATTACAAATTTGCAAACAAAGTTTATGCTCTAAGAATGCTGGTTATTTTTGGATTATATATGAACAAACATTTTCTATAATTTCAATAAATCTTATTACAAATCAACCTCAAATTACATTACTTACTAATATTTACAAGCAGTTTTAAAGAATCTCCAACGGCAAAATTTACACCTGACATTAAAGAAATTATCAAAAGAAGGAAAATATGAAAAAATTGTATTTATTTCATTAAGTTATATTTTATTGGAGCGTTACTAGCTTTTTTCTCGAGTGTATGACTTTTTAAGTTATATGTAACATATTTTATATAAATAATAACTTGTGTTCAATGAAAATTACTGTTTTATTTGGCACCCCATGATTATATTTGAATTCTCAATGTGGTCCTTCAGAAAAATAAAATAAAAAATACTATTAGGTATGATTTATATGGTCTCATAAGACTACAATAATATAATCTTGTGCGAATCCAGCAATTTCAATTTCAAATTTAATCCTAATATTTGTGCCTACTAGCTCGAATCAATTCTGAATTTAATATAATGCTAGCTTATATTTATTTTTAAATAGTTTGGTGAAAAGATTATAGTCATAAAAACCGTCAGTAAATAATGAATATTTCATTTATCATTAAATAATACACAAGTTTATATGGTAAAGCTAAATAATGTGAGTCTTATCATAAAATAAAATGTAAATATTAGCACATGAATTAATTGAGGTTCTACTATGAAAATGTTAGTTATATTTTGTTAACTAATTTTAGTTCCTATTTAGGCCTAATCAAATAAAATTTTAAAAAGTTTACCTATAAATTTAAATTTCAAATTAGATTAAATTAAATCAAACTCAAATCTGGGATCCATAAGGATTATAAATTTTGAATACAATTTGAATGTTTAGTTTAAATTTAAAAAATAATAAAAATCTTGGTTAAAATCAAATTTATACTCAAAATTTCAAAGCTTCGCATAGGCTTAAAATATATTAGTTTTGATAAAACTTATACAGACCAATTAATTTGGTCCAAAATCAATTCATCCTTATATTCTAGTTGACTTAAAAGATAAATAAAATATATATAAACACCGTAGAAACACCTTATCAATATACTTGTGTTTTATATATACTTTTAAAAATCTATGCTTACACGAGATGAACCGATGAGAAGACAGAGATATGCAAACAGCCCAATCGCAGAAAATGTTATGAGACAAGTCAAAGTGATGGATGCAGCTGGAAAGAATGGACATAATATTTAAATAAAGCATACATTTAAATTTAAATCTAAAACTCATCAAAGTGGTTTGTTTTTTTTCTCATGCAATAGTCTGAAGTTATTAATGGCCACCTAATGTGTCAGTTGAAAGTTTATCAAATATTACACAGAAAGGAATTTGAAACGTGTTTTGGACATTGGGTAAAATTGTTGCTATAAGATAAATTAAGGCTAAACCAAGACATTTTCATAAAAGGTACCTTGTTTAGCCATTTTTATTGCCAAGTTATTCCTATTTTTGACAAATCTTGTAGACAAATGTTGTGCTAAAGATTTAGAGATTGTTTAACTTTAAAATTATTCATTTTCAGATTTTATAGGTAAACAATATTTCACAATTGAAACTAGTATTTGTTCATAAGACATTACAGTTTTGTATTTAATTGGTGTATTATGAGTAGTTTACAGGCAAGAAACAGACTCTCAGCCTTATGGGGGGTTTCGCTGTGCTACTTTTGCCAGCTTGAATCCTTCAACACTTGGCTTCGCTAGTGTCACTTCTGGATGATGGATAGGAATAACCGCAGCGATCCTAGTGTTGAATGACTCAAACTACCAAATGGAACCAGGAGGTTGATTGTCTGGGTATATTATTTGTCTGTGGCCTAGTTGAATTAGGGTACTTTAAGATAGAGCCTAGATGGGCCAAAGTGCTTTTAGATAGAGCCTAGCTGCACCAATGTGCTTTTATATAGGTCCTAAGTTAGCATGCAACTTCTTCGGCACTTTAAAGATGTATATATTCATTAAATTAATGAGGATATAATTATGTTTTTTAAGGGTGAGATTTCTTTGTTAAGAAAGTGCTAGACACTTCTATAAATTATAATCAACCTAATATTTCTCAGAGTAAGATTTGTATAGCAAGTGTTAAAAAAATGTAAATATTTCTTCTCTCTGGATGAAAAACCCTCCAATTCACCATTCATCAATAGCTTCCCTTGATGTGATTAGTTACAGTAGCCCCATGGCTTCTTTGGTGCTGACTGACAGCTCACAGCTGACAGCTAAAAGCTTTGAAAAGTTACCAGGCCAAATTATGTATCCCTACGCTGAACCATATGATCTGCAAAAACATGTGTTTTGCAGCTGTCACGTCTGACGGTCAAAATTTAGGTATATACCTAAATGTTGACTGTCAAAAGTCAGCTGTGAGCTGTCAGTCAGCACCAAAGAAGCCATGGGGCTACTGTACCAATCATTATATTTTATTAACTCACACTTTTCTAAGAGCTATAAATAAATATAAAGCCTTCTTTCTATAAGAGGCTTTAAATTTCTTTCTTTTACTGCATATTTATATTGAAACACATCTACCCCGAGTGAGTGATTAATGCGTGTATTCATTTCTTGTTTCACTCTCCTCCCTGATGAGTTCAGATAGAATGAAACCTAGGTCGAGGGATTGGGTGGTGAATGGCAATTTTCTTAAAGAGGCAGCCAATACCTCTTTGTCCAGTGGCAGCAATGTAAAGTGAGAACTGTGTTCTTCTTTCCATTGTGAAAACCCTATTGTGTTCGTTCCCTTTATATCTTTTCTATCCACCTTTCCTGTACCTTCTTCCAAATATAGGCCTATATTACAAATTACTTCAAAAAGCGAAAAGAGGTTTTCCTTAAAAGAGATACATCTAAAAATATAGATATATATTTGATCCGGTAAAAAGAACTGACACCCCATTAGATATTTAGCCTTCCCGAATTAATCTTCTTATATTAATAAAATGAAAAGTTTGTCTTGTCATTTTAGCATTTAGCAATCAATATCTACTGCATGCAAAGGGCTGAAAATTTAAAATCAAAAGCCCCTGTGCACAAACATGTGCACCTCTAAGTTGGTATTTATCTATTTTTTTATTTATTAAAATATGGGTTTGAAGAAATAAAAAAAGAAATATTTTTTCTGTCTGTTTGAAGCAAAGAAAACAGTTGTCCTGGTTAATCATGCAATATACTGCTATAATATGCTATAGTTAAAGTCTAACACACCTAAAAGTATCATACATTGTAATTACATTTTTTTAACGAGAAGGGAACTAGGAACAAAATTCTTTTTGCCACCATCATGAATAATGATTAGTCAATTTCCATTTCCAATAGACGTCATAACACTCGGATCGAATTCAGACTGCCAGTATGATTTTATACTAGGACATGCATTAACATAGGTTTCATAAAAAATATATATATGCAATGTTACTTCCACTACTCCTAAGATCACAAATTTCACCTAAGTACCTGGATCTCTCCATATCACTATTTCAGGTTGTTCGATCAAAAATGTTATTTTTGATTTACATTTTTCCCACTTAAAAGCCCAAGCTTTTGATTGTTTTTCACAAATACTCCCTGTTGCAATCTATTATATCATCACTTTTAAGAGACGATTTTTTTTAAACATCCATTCTGTTTCCAGCCTGTGGCCTGGGCCAGTTTTTTATTCAAATCATATATTTTCCACTACTGGCTGGCTAGGCCTTTCGTAGCTTCATATGCCTTATAATATAACTTAAGAATAGGACAGGCACAACACCCAGTTGTTAATTTTTCTTTGTGAAATCGTAAACCCACATTTTACAAATAATATTTTTTTGTCATGCCTATAATTGAACCCATGACTCATAACTCAATTGACAATGTGAAAATCATTTATAAATATTCTTTTACTACTCTTATACTTTCCTTTCAAAACATTAAAGGTCTGATGTCCTTTAGAAATAAAGGAGCATTTACCTTCCCTCAAAATTGCTTTTACACTACTTAAAAGACACATGCCTGTGGCTTCACTTGTACAGCCAACTACATTTTATTATAAATTATTGTTCTTTCTGGTTTTTCAAGTGGTCAGCTGCATTATATACCATTTCTCTAGCCTGTCCTCTCAAAGAATGTCCACAAACACTTTTGGAACATGATGGTGCCATTATATGGGTTCTCATTAGTATACTTTAATACCTAAATTTTATAAATACAAGAAATTAAAAAACATACACACAAATTATTTATCACTATATAGGTTCTCATTAGTATATGTTAATATCTATACTTTATAAATACAAAGAAATTGATAGGGCTCTGCGAGTACTCAGATTTCGAGCTTCAAGCCGAGGTTGTCCTTTAAGCTCTAGATCGAGATCTAAAGTTTTGTAAGATAGACTCGTCATTTTCGATCTTTCACTTGATGTACTTAATAATCCATTTTTAAAATGCAATAGTAAGCATAGTCTATTTAAGTGAGATAATATCGGCATTTCCACTTATAAATCGTTTGTTTACTTTACAAATCGTTAAAAAATTAATATCAATTTTCACATGAATAATGTAATAGAGCCTTAAAACCACTTTTGGCAGGTAAATTTATTCAATATTGTCGTCCATTTTGAATTTTACTTTATTTAAGTTGTTTACGTGTATTGCCATGACAGAGCAATGAAAATAAAAATAGCTAAAAAGGTTACTAATTAATTTAATGATTCTATTTGCTATTTTTACCTGGTCCCTTTCTAAAATAATAATTTATCTTAAATTCAAAATGTAATATCAAGAATATATTATTATGTTAAATATTTTCAAACTTAAGATATTTAAAACTCGTATTAATTAATATGTTTAGCTACAAAACTAGCACTAGTTTAATTACTATTTAGTTATAGAATTATGCTGGTTAACCTGTCTAAAATCAATGTTGATTTTATTTATTGTAATACCTACTTTAGCAAATTTAGCACATTTGTATTAAAAAAGCATTTACTATTTCATATTATTTGCTAGAAATATTATTTTTAATTTTAAAGTATGAGCATCAACTTTTATAAGCATTAAAAATTGAATTGAAGTAAATTTCTCAGTAAAATAATGTCTAACAAGAGTCCGTCCAACGCGCATAGAGGAATGGAAATGGAACAGAAAACGCGATCATGCACGATTACACTAAGGATTAATAAACAAAATATGAAACACTTCAAATTTCTAACAGTTTATGATTATTACGTTTTCTTATAGGGTAAATTAAGTTACTGAAGCATATCTTCAGGAAGTATTAGCTTATTAAAACGTCTATTTTATTAACTTTTTATTGAGACAGTGTAGAAACACTCTACAATAATATAAAGTGATAATGAAGTAAGCCAACCTGAAAGGATATTTAGGTTAGGCCTAGAGATAAACAAAAACACTTCTCTATTTTCTTTCTACACTTTTACACTTCCCACTTCTTCAAACTTCCACAGTTGAACATTGATTTGAATTTTTGGAAATATTTATTTTTCATATGAAGAGACATAAATGAAAAAGTAATATTCCCAAAATTCAAACTAATGTGCAACTGTGGAAGTTTTGAAGAAGTGTAGAGTGTAAAAGTTTAAGAAGATATGAAGAAAGAAGTATGTTTTTATATTTAGGCCTAACCTATCATTTAAGGTTGATTTCCTTCAATATCACTTACCTTACATTACTGTGCAGTGTATCTACACTACCTTATTGTACAGTTCCTAGATATCATGCAACTAATCATGTCATTACCTTTTTTTTAATAATTATTAGTGTAATTTAATGTCCTCAAAGACATGAGTGTTGAAACCACTTTCATTATTTTTTCTATTGGCCCCTATATATTTTTTATCATTTTTAAATTGTGTTTCTTCTAAGTGTTATTTCTAATTTTAAAACCAATAAATATTTCCATTTATTAACATTTTAAAAAAAAGTATTTATATTTATAAAAATTAGTATCATTCATATTTTAAGAACATGTGTTTAAAATTTCCGATTTAAAAAATATACTAAAGATGTGATATCCATTTAAATTTAAAATAAACAAATATATACTCTTAACATTTTAAAATTATGAATATATTCGAACTTGACTTGAACTCTGAAGTTTTTAGAAATACTTGACTTGAGTTCAACTCGAATGAAAAAACCCACACTCACAGACCCCTAAAATACACACACAAATTATTTATAGTTTCAACAAAATGACATTAAAACACAATGTGTAACAGCTTATTTTGTCTTGATAGTGTAACATGTGGTTACGATCAGCCAATGTGAAGCATGTAAGAGCTGATCATAGACCGATTCTCAACCCTGCACAGTAGAAGAATGTGGGTTTGTGCAGGTTTGGGACTGCTAGAGAAAAAGTTCCTGGTGTTGCCCGAGGTACTTCTGCTAGTTTATAAATATAATAAGCCATTCATGTGAATACTTTTATTATAATATTAGTATTACAAAGGTTGTACTTTTGTTTTTGTTAAACTATTGGAATGTGATGGGGGGAAAATATCAGCTAAAAATTTGACTAGACATATATATATCTTTAATAATAAAAGAAATATGTTATTTCTAAATATGTCCGAAAATCTTATTTATGTGCAATGTATGTTTGTATAAGAAAAAAAGTCAATCTTAGCTATGTGCAACATGTGTTGTAGGAAAAAAAAGTTATAAGAAGAACAAAGTATGAAGAGAGTACCAGTAGTTCTAACCTATTTATCTATACATGTTAGATTTATTCCCTTTGTATTATTTTTAGCACTTCCTCTTATACAAACATGTTTTAGTTATGCTAATTAGATATAAGAAAGGTTTTAATTCATAGGAAGTGTAGTCACATTTGCATGGAGGGAAAGTGAACACCCAATAAGGAAAAATCCACATCATACTATCCATTTAGGTTTTATACTCATAAAATAATTATGCTAATGATTTTAGGGATGAGGAAGGTTATATTTAAAAGAAGTGTACTCACATTTATGTGTGTGAGAGCGGAAAATATCCAAAGTATACCTCAACAAGATTCAAATTTAGATTTACCCATTATCGGCAGTCTAGTCTACTGCAAGAGCAGTGCCTTAAGCCATTCGGCCACTAAAACAAGCTTTTCCGTTATTTTTTTTAGCACCGCGTCTTACTACCCGTTCGGGTTATATGCTTAAGTACTAATTACGCTGGATTAGGGAGGGAGAGTGGAAAACCATTTAGGAAAAACCACCCCCACTTCATTCGACGGAGATTCGAACCTTGATCTCCCTGTCCTCAGCAGTCAAGCTCAACACGACTAGCGCGTTAGCTAACTACGCCACCGAGGCAGGTTTTCTGTTGTTAAATTAGCTTATAGCCAAGTAGAATTATTTTCAATAAATTACCTTGGCGAGGTATTCCTAAACCAGCCGTGTCAGGAACAGGATTAAAATCAGGCTCAGCAAAGCCATCACTAAGGCCACTATCGGTATAGAGACTAGGGTCTCTCATAGAAGCACCGTCACTCTTAAAACTTTTAAGAATGCTGTCCAAGTTTACCAACAGAATGCTGCATGATAATATTTTCATAGTACTGCTAATCTGAAAATTATATGAGTATAATAATATAGGAATCAGGTAAATGTTACATTCGACAGAAATTATACAGAAAAAACTTTGAAAATAAAGTTTTTTTAAAAGTATAAAAAATATATTTATATATGGATTAGAGAAGTAGAACAATTTCCTATTAGTGGGACATATTATTAATATATGACTCAATATATTTCTTCTAATATCACGTGCATATACATACCGTTAAAGAAACCAAATATACACAATTTAAAATAGCAATTAAATCAATCAGTATAGTCTGATTTTAGTTGTAAGAACAGTTAAGAAAATTCAAACATATTTCTGTCCGGCTAACATTGATAAAGTTTTACTACTTATAACTATTCTTCTACCAAATTCATGGTATACTATTATATTAATAAATATAGTGGCACATACAAAAATTTGTTTCTTTGGTTTTACATTTTATACAAGAACTACTCAGGTACATAATTAGGGATGCAGATAATCTATAAAATAGTTTTTTTGCAGTAAGCCTGGATTAATTTTTTCTGTCAGCAGTGATTTAATTTTACTTTATTACTAGTATTATTTCATACATATTGTATGTATTTACATTATTTATGAAAAGTGATAGTTGTAGATCAGATAAATTTATGTACAATCATATTAAAATTATTTTAGTAACTTTTATAGCTGTCTAAAAAAAGTTCTTTTTGTCTGAATTATACTTCAACCAACTTCAGACTACTCTCTAATACAGGTAAGCGATAACTTTTTTTGACAATTATTAAATAAAAATTACATAATCTCCAATATAGTTATATGTTTAGGCTGTGAAGGAGAGGTTGGGGTTTAATTTCTACAGACCTCCCCTTCACTGGAATATCATACTACAGTCATCCCAAATTCACCCCATTAGTTTAATTAAATGTGGATATCCAAAACTAGCCATTGTAGGTTAGTTACCGGTAAGTAAGGAAAAAAAAAACTAGGTTTATCAAAGACTTAATACAAGGGGTAGAAACATGGACCAAAGCTTAGAAGAACTTCACACACATTATTGCCCTGTGAAAATTATATGTGTAAAACCAAAACCAGTGTAAGTCAAACCTCTAATCCATATAAACTGTGATCAAATCATACAAATATATTTGGTGATCAAACTATCAGTGGCGGCTTGTGTATAGGCACTGCGGAACTGCAGCACCTCCTATTTCCACTTGATATTATCGATAACATTTAATGTAATGAGTCCTTTTTTCTTTAATTCTTTATTTATTTTTGTACTACAATATATATTCCTTAAGCTTAATGTCAGTACTTCAGTAGCCATCCCTTAGTTTATGAAAAAGATACCAAAAGTTGTGTGTGGAACTGTGCACTTCACAGTGCCAGCGATGTGGTGTTTGACTGTTTTGCGCATGCGCACATAGGAAAGGGGTGGGGAGGAAGTCGGGACTGCCAGGTAGAGAGAGCACTGTTGCTCTCGCAGTGCCAGCCCTGGCGTGATGGTGGAAGTAAGTGTTTTTTTTACTCAGCGTGTGTTGTACTTAAAAACCGTGTACCATATTCTTGAATGTGATAAAGTGTAGAAGAGTATAGCATAGATTATTATTCTGCTTCCAGCTATTATATTTGATTAATTTTTTTTCTGTTCCTTTATTTAAAAAACTGTATGCCTTTGCAGTACTTTCAATGGAGACATTTTCCTCAATTGTCATCCAGAGATCAAGGAGGTTATTATTGAACTTTTTGCACAAATGAAAACAAGAAGAATTGATTTCATTTTTAAATGAATAGACCCAGCTTGAACTGTAACAATTTAAGTTAATTTAAAAAAGTTTTTTTTGTTAATATTTTATCAAGTTCTTGAATAATTTTTTTTTCTTTTTACACAATTTTAAAACAAAAGCTAAAAAAAATTTCTGGAGCAACACCCCCATTAATTTTAACTACAAGCCGCCACTGCAAACTATACAAAAACATTAGCCTTTCAAAAAAAATTTCAAACAAATTATCTTCAATAATAATTAGGGTATATTTTAGAAGATTTCCCTTTAAAATTGACCTAATTTTTACTAATCATATCCATCAACTACTAACTTGAAATGTAGAAATTAAATGGTACTTACTAAAATACTGTTCTATTATTGTGTTAAGCAAGGCTGTAGCCAGCCAATAATTTCAGGTGGGGGGTGGGTGGTTTGTGGGCACATCCCAATGGCTGGAAGCTAGAAAAAGATTCCAAATAATAAACAGTTATAGAAGCTATATGAAGGGGTTTTTATGGCAATATTATCCCCCCTAAATTCCGAAGGCTAGGAAAAATTCTAAATACTAAACACCTCTAGTAGATATCCAGTGTTTTTTATGGCAATATAACCGCCTAACTGCCGAAGGCTAGGAAAGTTTCTGGATACTAAACACATCTAGAAGCTAAATGAAGGTTTTTTTTATGGCAATATAACCCTCTAAATGCCAAAAGCTAGGAATGTTTTTAGATATTATACACTTCTAGAAGCTATTTGAAATGTTTTTTAAGGCAATATACCTCTTAAGTCTGAAGGCTAGGAAAATTTCTAAATATTAAACACCTCTAAAAGCTATCCGAAATGCTTTTTTAAGCTAACACAGCCAACTAATTTGTACTTGTATCTTACATTTGATGTTGTTTGAACCATAAATAAAGCCATATATATTTTG
>CABFOV010001708.1:91378-106761 GCA_902141375.1 Timema poppense | reverse complement strand
TTCCACTCTCCCTCCACGCAAATGCGGGTTCACTTCTTCTAATTCAACCTTCCCAATTCCTAATCCATTAAAGTAATTAGTATTTAAAGCGTATAACCCGAACGGGTAGTAAGACACGGTGCTAAGTATTATTATTATTATTATTATTAACTAGGTACCGAAGAAATCTACTGGAGGAATTTTTTTTAATTATATTTAGGCCAAGAACAATTTTCTTAAATATAAAAAGCGTGTAAAACTAGAGACCTAAGCAAGTGTCGTGTTCTTGTGTAACCCAAGTTCACCAAGTGCACGATAAATGTCTCCTGTTTAAGTGAACCATTAATCTGTCAGCAGCTAGTAGATGTGGTGCACTTCCTGGGCGCACCCACTTGGCACCAACTGCTAGCGCCACGGAAACAAATCACACGAGGACTTGGGGTGGGGGCATCGCTTATCTAGGCTACCCGATGCAGAAAGTTACTATACTAGAATAAGGTTCATTTATTCATACGTCAAGCCATGTGATCTGCAGCCGTCTCTTTTGATAGATATTATTGATACATATAAAATAATATTTAATATAGTAGAATGTTATTAATGTAGCCCGCTCCGGTGGTCGAATGGTCTAAGGCATCGCTCTCGCAATAGTCAGGACCGACGATGACGAGGATATCGGGGTTCAAATAACGGTGGGGTGACAGAGGGTAGTTTTTTCCTAAATGAATTTCCACTCAACAACAAATAACAACATATTCAATTATTTTAGCCCCCCCCCCTTCTCCCCAGGTACAAGTCTCCAGGTACAAGTCTCCAGTTACAAGTCTCCAAGTACAAGTCTCCAGGTACAAGTCTCCAGGTACAAGTCTCCAGTTACAAGCCTCCAGTTACAATTCGCCGGGTATAAGTCTCCGGGTAAAAGTCTCCAGATGCTGTTCATCCAGTCCCGACATAAAATATAAGTGTGTCATTGCGCAAGACAAACTACAGCTGATACAGATATTATTAGAGCACCCCACACCCCCTCCATCTGCGACCAAATGTTGTCTCAGCGAGTACACAAACCTGTATTGACCACAGCGAGCGCAATCAGAGGACAGGTTGACCAACAACCCGAGTAACACGCGTACATTTTGTCACAATAATATATCACCCCTTCAATACGACACAGGAACGTTTGCTCTAAGGCCATTGGCCCTTTTCATTTGACATGTCTGGTAGCTAGCGCCATCTACGGTTTCCGTGATCCATCTGTTCTTGTTGGCGCGGAAGGATACTTTGGTCGTTTGTGAAGTCACGCCACGCCTTTCATCCTCTCGCCCACCATGCCAAAAAATAGGTTTTAGACTTGCACTCTACAGGGCCAATGGGTCTTAAGCGCCCGTCCAACCCCAACACAGTAGTATCACGCTCATGTGACGTCAGAAGCGTGCGACTTCCACAAAGCCCCTGCAGAGAGTTAGGCAAGCCACACGCTAGACACAGTAGTTAGAACGGTTACATATGTTCAAGGGGCTCTTGAGGAATAAAACTACTTGAGAAGGGATCATATGTAATGGATGCTATAAAGGTTAGTATTTCAAAATATAATTATCACTAAGATAGATTTTCAATACAGTAAATGGGAATGAAAAATTGTTCTTAAAAAATATATCAATGCATAAATTTAAAAAAATATATGATTTTTACAAAAAAATAATGTTTGTTTTTATTACATAAAGTCGTCACTAAAATATCTGGACCCAATTGGTGGTCACACGGGTCGTTCGGTACGTTTTTCCGCCGACTGAGAGGTCTGGGTTATAATCTCAGCAAGGTGCATTGAAGGGGATTTTTTTCCTCGCCCTTCAAGCAAAATCGGGTTAGTTTCTTATTCCAACCTTTATCATCTCTAACCCATTAGGGTAATTATGCTGATAGTTCGGACGGGTAGTAAGACGTGGTGCACACAACACAATACCCAGACCCGCAGTTAGTTTTAATTACTGGTTAATTTGACGTTCATTTATTAAGGTGTGGATGTAGGAGACGCGAACTTTTTTTGGTCAAAGTAAATCAAATATTACTCCAGTTCAAACCAAGAGTTTTTATTTTCTTCACGTGGTGATATCAACAGTTGTTGAATATCTGTCATGACCATAGCGGTATTAGATGACAAACTTTTTAAATTCAGAGAAAAATGTGTCATTAAATTTCAGGACACCGTCAACAGATAGTCGACAACTGTTGCTGTCACCACGTGAAGAAAAATTAAACTCTTGTGTT
The DNA here is from genome assembly GCA_902141375.1 of Timema poppense. NCBI lineage: Eukaryota > Metazoa > Arthropoda > Insecta > Phasmatodea > Timematidae > Timema > Timema poppense. The sequence continues at coordinate 104,517 of CABFOV010001708.1, read as the reverse complement.
TCTACTGGAGAAAGGTTTGGTTTATTTTGACCAACAAAAGTTTTGATATAAAAACTGGAAAACATTTACCTTTTCTCGCGTCCCTTATGCGCCCACCTTAATAAAATATAAAATCTCATAATGGTTACAGTGACAACTTCCAAAGATAGAGAACATTCCATTAGATTGAAAATAACGAGTTTATCCGGTTTCCTGCGAATGCCGAATTAAAGCCTTCCATTTCCTTGGATGAGATTATCTCTAAGCGACAAAATGATATTTTAATTGCCTTTTTGGTGACCTGGCGGTCTAGGGGTAAGGTGTCAGACTTCTATGCTGGCGACCGGGGTTCAATACTCATTTCCGGCATAGATTTATCTGATTACCAAACCCTTCCTTCACCTCTGACAAGCCATCTTGTGAATGTGGGGAATGCCAGGCCTCCACCGTGGTTCAGATTCCACGTTAAACTGTAGGTCCTTCATTTCATCTCACAATCACCCTACCATTACACATGAGCGTAAGTGCGTATAACCCGAACGGGTAGTAAGACGCGGTGCTAATAATAATAATAATTATTGCCTTTTTAGGAAGTGTTAGTTGGCAGTCACTTCCTAGGTTTTTTTTAGCACCGTGTCTTACAACCCGTGCAAGTTATACACCCATGTATACACCCATGTACTGATTGCACTAATGGGTTATGGATTAGGAAGGCTTAATTGAGATCAAATGCACCTGAATTTGAGTGGAGAAAGAATGTAAAACTATCCTCAGCACACCCGACCGGGATTTGAACCCGAGATCTCTCCATTATCTACAGTTCAGTATATAGCTAAAGTGACGCCTTAGACCACACGGCCACCGACGCGAGTATCTGGCCTGTAATAAATACGAAGTTGACCATTAGTTATTGTTGTAGTGTAATTAGTGTCGAAATGTCGGACCGGTAGATATATATGTCGTCATAGTCCAGTCATGCCCCAGTTATCGGGTCATGGAGGACAGCGCCCCCCAGGGGGCACCTGGGTCGTAACAACACCGCACTGGGCCCCAGTTACACAACACAAACTCGCACTCTGTATCAGTTTAATAACGGTCTAACCGCTCCCTCGTCCAGGCGATCGGATCCTGGGACCTCCTGTTTACTAATCAAAACAATGTTCTAGTACCATTACTCAGCTTGGAAAGGAACCGAGGACCTCAAGAGGGGGTGAAGAGTTGGTGTAATCGTAAACGTAGCGGAGTGATACTTCAAGTATCGGAGATCCTTGGTTTGATTTTGAATGGCACTTAAATGATGATACAAGACATGTGATAAATGATTATTTTAAAGAGTATTATTATTATTATTATTATCACCGGGTTGTACCCACTTACGCTAATGTGTAATGGTAGGGTGATTGTGAGATGAAATGGAGGACCTACAGTTTAACGTGGGATCCGAACCACGGTGGAGGCCTGGCATTCCCCACATTCACAAGATGTCTTGTCAGAGGTGAAGGAAGGGTTTGGTTTTAAAGAGTAGGTTCCTGCAATAGCATCATCGTAGACCTACTTATCTGAAGAATTTATCTTGGAAGAGATGAGAACTGGCGATGTGAGGGAAGACCGGGATTTCGAATCCCGGTCAGTGGTTTTCCACGAAAATACGGGTGCACTTCCTCACCCCTAGCTGATTATAATCAGCGCATGGCCGAGGACGCGGCGAGATAGCCCCGTGTTGCGCCGAGGAGTTGAGGAACAGGTTCCAGCCTCGCCCTCCTCCGGTCCACAGTCAACAACTGGAGCAATGTGGAGTCACTCGTCTTGGATATGGTAGGACCCTGACCCTCATTCCGTCACTTTCACTTTCACACACACACACACACACACACACTCGCTCTCATGCATGTGTGTGTGACCTAGAAACACGACCATATTGTCACACTTGGTGAACGGTCGCATGTAGGCGCTTTAATTTATTGTTTGTGACGTCAGCAATTTTTTACCTTTAACGATCGGTTTCTTTATTTTTTTTCCTCCTCGTCTTTTACTTACAGTTCAATTTTTACAGTAATAACCTTTTCTGAAAGCTAGAGAAGTGACTAGGTATACTTTCATATATCCATACGTCAAGTCATGTGATCTGCAGCTGTCACTTTTGATAGATAGTATCTAATATAACACTAATACAATAAAAAATGTTATCAATAATAACAAAAATAATTTCCCCCACTAAAAAAATTGCGCCCGTCCGGGCTGTACGCATTTAATCACAATAGTAGGGGTAAGGATGAGGAACGTAGTATTGATAATGAATGTACCAGCATTTGCGTGGAGGTAGAGAGAGAAACCATCCAGGGAAAACCACCCTAACTATGTCCGGGCGGGAAAGGACGACTATGTGAGCCTATCTATTTAATCTGCGTGCCCCCCGATGTTATTATTAGGATTGTTACAATATTGTAATCTAGATGTTAAGGATGAGTAGGGTGGATTATAATAATCATAAAGAGAGGGGTGGAACGTCACAAGCAGAGAAGACTAAAAGTAAACCGGACCAGGATCAAAGCCTCATCCTCCCGGTCATTGAACGTCAAGTGCGAGTCTAACATCTTAAACCTCCTGATCATAACCACTCAGGATGAGATGTACTTCTTAAATGCGGGTCTGTATAAGAACAAGACTTACAGACAGACTTACTAAGTCTACTCGGTGGCGAAATTGAGGCACACAGAAGCTACAAGTGTTTCTCAAACTGTAGCACGCATACCTCAAGGATACGCGAAGGATTTCAGGCGGTACAGGAAGAACCCCTAGGTTTTATCAACCAGTCAATATCATGTATATGATAGTAAGTGTGATGAGCGAATTAAAGTGGACTTTTACAGGATCTAATAAACTTTTATAATCCTTTCTTTATCTGTCACCACAAGAGCTTTGTCAGCATTCAGAAGGTGACTTGGCGGTCTAGGGGTAAGGTGTCAGACTTCTATGCTGGCGGCCGGGGTTCAATCCTCGGTCCCGGCAAAGCTTTATTTGATTACCAAACCCTTCCTTCACCTCAGACAAGACATCTTGTGATTGTGGGGAATGCCAGGCCTCCACCGTGGTTCGGATTCCACGTTAAACTGTAGGTCCTCCATTTCATCTCACAATCACCCTACCATTACACATTAGCGTAAGTGCGTATAACCCGAACGGGTAGTAAGACGCGGTGCTGCTGCTAATAATAATAATAATAATAACATTCACAATAACCGTTCATACTGGTATTTGCTTGGAAAGTGACGTGAGGAAAAGTCTCACGGGGTTTTGTAGTTTTCACTGCAAAGCGCCGATAGACGCGCGCGGTCTGACGCGCTACTCTCGCAGTAGACTAGACTGCCGATTAAGGGGAGATCAAGGTTCGAATCTCTGTCGGGTATACTTACTCAGGGTGGTTTTTCCAGAATGGTTTTCCACTCTTCCTCCACGCAAATGCGGGTTCACTTCCCTTTAAATATAACTTTTCTAATCCCTAAAACCTCTAGCGTAATACCAAACGAGTAATTTCAGCAAAATAAATCAAAGATTTTCTTTACAGGATAATCTCAATTTTTTTTAAACATGTATCAAGGCTGTACTGGGATTCGATGAGAACTTTTCCTCTCAATCTAAGATGTCTATCATCAAATTACGCTGCTTTCATGACATATTCAACAAATGTTGATACGACCAAGTATTGAAAACTCTAGGTTTATACTGGAGCAAGATTTGATTTATTTTTCTGTGAAAAGTGCCCTTTTCTGACCCCTCCTTCCTTCCCACCATAATGCCAGGCCCCAAAAGGGGTTAAGAGACTGATGACTGTTAACATTGTCTATGTCTTATCGTTTCCGCGATATGGACGTGTTGTTTGGAACCATCATCCCTCTGTTATGAAACTTACTATTAACATTTCGTCTACATAACAACTCTCCGACAAGTTTTGAAACTGTTTCCTATTCAAGTAATTAATGAGCGTGTCCGTGTTAGATATCACATTGTGTGTAGCAAGAACACATCCCAGAACACAAAAACACAATTATCATCAGTCGACGAGACCTGAGATAATGAGGTTGAAACAGGTAGAGAGCAAACTTCATTTCAGGTTTACGTCAGGTATTATAAGAATTTTCTAAGACGTTACGCGAACAACAAATTAAACTAATCTGCACTAATTAGTTACAATATGCAAACGGCATTAATTAGCATATTCATATGGCAACAAGGGAAATATAAGCCTTGTGCCTCCAAGAGTACCTTGTAATATTCTACAGCTTATATGACAGAACCATGGCGAAATCAGTCAAGGTATGGCTGCTACCTTGCTTGGTTCCACTATGGTGTAGCTTATAAGATAGGGTTATAGTGTAATCAGTCATGGTAAGACCACTACCTTGCTTGGTTCCGCTATGGTGTAGTTTATAAGATAGGGTCATAGTGTAATCAGTCAAGGTAAGACTGTTACCTTGCTTGGTTCCACTATGGTTCAGGTTATAAGATAGGGTCATAGTGTAATCAGTCAAGGTAAGACTGCTACCTTGCTTGGTTCCACTATAGTTCAGGTTATAAGATAGGGTCATAGTGTAATAAGCCAAGGTAAGACTGCTACCTTGCTTGGTTCCACTATGGTGTAGCTTATAAGATAGGGTCATAGTGTAATCAGCCAAGGTAAGACCGCTCGTTTTCAGGCTAAGCGGGGAGTACTTTACTGGAGGAAATGGCCGTACCGCGGGTGTGATAACCTCAACAGAAACCTGTGTCTTATTTTCCCTAGTGAAAGCAATCACAGATGTCATCTTGGGAATGGGCATGTGTGTGATCACATGTTCAGTGTGCCGAGAAAAGGCCAGAGGTTTCCGCACGCGCGCACACATACACACACACACACATCGCTTCGGTGACCGTGCGGTATAAGGCGTCATTAGTTTGGACTGACCATGGCGGGGAGATCGGGGTTATACTCTCGCTCGGAGGTGTGCTGATGCGTGTTTTTTGCCTAAATGGTTTTCCACTCTCCCCCCATGCAAATATGAGTACACTTCTAAGTTAAAGCTTCCTAATCCTTCACCCATTATAGTAACTAGTACACACGTTCGTAAAGAAGAGCTTGTGTGGTATTTAGAACCATGAGGTTCCCCGAGAACCTTGAAACCAGCAGAGATTTTTTTATCATCGTATCAGGTATCGCAGATGAGAAAGAATGTCGAGTTAAGTTTAGGGGGCCTACCCACATTTGGGTGTAAAAAGATAGAGTAGAAATCCATTTTGGAAAAAAAAACTAAACTTGAATACAGCCGACTAGTATTCTAGCCCCGATCTACCACGTCATGGGTAGTCTAGTCTATTGCGAGAGTAGCGTCTTAGACCATGCGGCCACCTGAGCAAATAGCTTACCATACGAGTTTGCGATCTAGAGAGAAGTGAAGCCGTTTCGAAACAAGGATATTTCAACACAACGTAATTTAAAATGGAATCTAAACAAGCACCAGTGGATAGGCGGGTTGGATCGTAAAACTCGTCATTATTATTATTATTATTATTATTATTATTATTATTATTATTATTGGTTTTGTTTTAGGCTACGATAGAGCGCGAGCTATCGGCGACTAATACGCGGGGACTCAAACCTATCTTGTACTCGAATGACAATCCTATCCCCAACTGGTATTCAAAACTTATTCCCTCAGCTACATAAAAAGTTTGTAGATAGACCACCATTCGTGACTTTACTCGCCCCTTGGTTGGAGCGTTGTCACGACGCGGCCGTCAGATGGGTTGCAGAGAGCGCAGGGGCTCACTAGCTGTAACTCTGCGCAATCACGGGTTTGGTCAGACTTTCTTTCGGATCAACCGTGTGAGGCCCTTTTCCTACTATAATCCTACTAAATAGTCTACTATGATCTTACCAGGGGGATTATGGTAGGAAAATAGGCCTTTCAGAAGGCTCTTCGTAATAAAATCGGGCTATAGTTTCGTCGCGTGGAAGAGCCTGACAGAATGACTTGAAAATAAGTGTTGGAATGTATGTAGCATCCTTTATTCCCCAAAACAAAGTGTCGCACCTAATTTGCATGGCACTGTACGTTTGTTAAGGGGGCCGTACCCCTCTAGGTACGACAAGGAATAAAGGGAGAGGTCAACCTACCGAAACGCTGTGAGCGATAAAAGAGCAGAACTCGATGTGTTTTCACAATAAAAAGCTGTCCGTTTATTCGACAACTCTAGCAGAACAAGGCCTTAGGGAAATTACACCAGGTGGGAAACTAGATTAGCTCTTCTATGGGTGAGAGCGCCTAGGCATTGTATAGAACATTTTCTGGAAGGTAAAGAGGAGGGGGGTTTGTCAAGGGAAGGTTCGGAGATCACTAAAAATCAACTGGTTGTTTTAGATGTCAGGAAAGAACCTTTGTTCGGGGACTAGCTTTTTTCCGAATCCTGTGTCTAAGAGGTATAAAGTAGTAGCCTGACGTGGCTGAGTACGATAGGGAGGCCAGATTTGAGTCGAAATAACCCTGGATCAAGACCCGGCACTGCCTAAAAGATGTGTCCGGGTTAGTCTTAATGCCCTGCTATTATAGCTCTCGCGGGTAGGCTCGAGTGTTTAGTACGAGGTGTGCTGTCCTAGGTTAAGTTGTTTAAATCAACCACTTACACAACCAACAGAGCTACGTATGCATTAGCGTGTTTTAGTCAACCCCGGGAAGAAGGGGTTCACTTCTCGGCGTTTTAATCCGCAGTGTGTACATTTCATTCTAGGACAAGTTAAGGTTAAAACGAGTCCTCCGCTTTGTTTTTTTCTTTAGACTAGAAATGCTGGCGCTAAAGTGTTACTAAATCAATAACATGTAAGTTAGTTGTGTGTGTCCCAACACAAGTTCCCCTTCACAGACACACCTACATTATACCACGAGAACAATGAGACTTGTTGGCCTAAATTACCTCCTCTCGCAAGACACACTGGCCCGCTTCGAGTGACAGAGACGGTAACAAGAGTTACCCAATACACGGCGAGGCTAGAGGACCTCCACTGGACCTTGGAGAGTACTCGCCAGTGTTCCCTACACCTTTCCACCGACATTGTGGAGGTATACAGCAATCTGATGGCCTGAAATATACCAGAGTACTATTTAGACGCCGATATTATGGAGGTATATAGCAATCTGATGGCCTAAAATCTACCAGAGTACTATTTAGACGCCGATATTATGGAGGTATACAGCAATCTGATGGACTGAAATATACCAGAGTACTAATTAGACGCCGATATTATGGAGGTATATAGCAATCTGATGGCCTAAAATATGCCAGAGTACTATTTAGACGCCGATATTATGGAGGTATATAGCAATCTGATAGCCTGAAATATACCGGAGAGTACCATTTAGACGCCGACATTATGGAGGTATACAGCAATCTGATAGACTGAAATATACCAGGGTACTATTTAGACGCCGACATTATGGAGGTATATAGCAATCGGATAGCCTGAAATATACCGGAGAGTACCATTTAGACGCAGACATTATGGAGGTATATTGCAATCGGATAACCTGAAATATACCGGAGAGTACCATTTAGACGCAGACATTATGGAGGTATATAGCAATCGGATTGCTTGAACTATGCAGAAGAGGCTTTTTTTGACCCATATTTCAGTCACAATTTTTCAAGTATTTGCAATCAACATTAAGGGGGCCACACGCTGATAAAAAAAAAGTATTATCAGTAGATAATATATGTTCGTAGAACCTGCCTGCCGGCTGGCTGTCACCTATATTTCATTACGATCGCCAGAAACTGACATGCTGCCATTAGCATCGGCAACATTATTGACCACCAAGGATGGCCAAATTAAAACAGAAATGGTTTATCCTGAAGTTTGAGATCGTTGGGATTTAACAAACGCGCGTAGGTTCCTAGTTATTGTTTGATGTCGAGGTTATCCGATAGTCTGAATAACCTTAACTGCCAGTTGAGTGAGTGAGTAAGAAACCTCTTCTAATCTGTGAGCAACGTCTCACTAATATTCCTGCGTGAGCCAGGCTGCGCGCGCACTCTCTGAGCCGGAGACTTGAACGATAGGTCACTACCAGAACCAGTCCGACATACGTCGTTTGTTGTATCGGTTGCTCGGCCAACTGAACGCTATCGATAGTTAGAGATGGCAGGTAAACTAGAATGTGGGAAATCAGAGCTTATACCCTTTAACCACTCCAATAGACACTAGCCTACTGCGTCTTACTACCCATCCGGGATAACGTCATAATATCCACAATACACGTGTCAGGGGTGAGTAAGATGCAATGTATAGGAAATGCACACGTAGGCTAGATTTCAACCCCAAACTCCCCCCCCCCCTCACCAGCAAACCTGACTTTACGAGACTAAACCAGGTCAAAATGACCTCTTACCCCCAATACCGAGCCCACGTGAATAGTTTCCGCGACAGTTTAATGTAGACCTGCCTCTACTATCTATTGTAAGTCTATATTTAATTAGAAGAGAGTGTACACGAGTACAAGACCACTCTATCCGGTAAGGGACGATGACACGGCACTCTTCACGCACATGTTATCCTTCTGTAAACACCCCTCCCTCACAGCATGTGATCCACGCCCACAAGAGGAGCTTGACTTACATCCTAACACACTTACACACGCACATAAAAAAAAAACACTCTCAGAGCTTAAGGGAGGTTGTGAAACTACACGACACTGGTGCATGACGGGACGTTTCCTTTCTTCCCAACTTGTATTCCTTCTTCCAGGGACGGACGAGAGGCTGCTCCTGGGGGTGCGGCAGCTGTGAGAGCGCATCTTCTTACAGATTTGAGGTTACATCTTCTTGCAGCTGTGAGGTTACATCCTCTTGCAACTGTGAGGTTACATCCTCTTGCAGTTGTGAGGTTACAACTTCTTGCAGCTGTGAGGTTACATCTTCTTGCAACTGTGAGGTTACATCATCTTGCAGCTGTGAGGTTACATCCTATTGCAGCTGTGAGGTTACATACTCTTGCAGTTGTGAGGTTACATCGTTTTGCAGCTGTGAGGTTACATCCTCTTGCAGCTGTGAGGTTACATCTTCTTGCAACTGGGAGGTTACATCCTATTGAAGCTGTGAGGTTACATACTCTTGCAGCTGTGAGGTTACATACTCTTGCAGCTGTGAGGTTACATACTCTTGCAGCTGTGAGGTTACATCTTCTTGCAACTGTGAGGTTACATCCTCTTGCAACTGTGAGGTTACATCCTCTTGCAGATGTGAGTTTACTTGCAGATGTAAGAGTGTATCTTCTTGCAGCTGTGAGCCTTGGCCAGGACCTAGATCTCCAAAGAGTAGGCACAGCGTGGAGTGGATCTTCAGAGGATGAGCTCTTAGGAGGGACGCGAGAAGTTTCTCAGCCTGAGAAAGACAAGTGACTGTGGGGGCCACAGAGTGAATCTTCAGAGGATGAGCTCTCCGGAGGGAGGGGGGGGGGGAAGAGAGAGGTACTTGGACCAGTTTGGTTCCCACGAGCATCTCAGAGAAGGAACCTTGAGCTCAATTAAAGAGCTGATAGCGGCCCGGGATGTACATCAGCTTTGAACCTAACGGAGCAGTACAGAGGGAGCTGTTACCAGGGGGACAACCTAAAATTGTTACCAGCGGGGATAACTTAAAATTGTTACCAGGGGCGACAACCTAAAATTGTTACCAGGGGGACAACCTCCAAATGTTATCAAGGGGGTCAACCTCCAAATGTTACCAGGGGGTCAACCTCCAAATTGTTACCAGGGGGACAACCTTAAATTGTTACCAGGGGGTCAACCTCCAAATGTTACCAGGGGGACAACCTCCAAATATTACCAGCGTTACAACCTCCAAATTTTACCAGGGGGACAACCTTAAATTGTTACCAGGGGGACAACCTCCAAATGTTACCAGAGGGACAACCTCCAAATGTTACCAGGGGTACAACCTCCAAATGTTACCAGGGGTACAACCTCCAAATGTTACTAGGGGTACAACCTCCAAATGTTAGCAGGGGGACAACCTCCAAATGTTAGCAGGGGGACAACCTCCGAATGTTACCAGGGTTACAACCTCCAAATGTTACCAAGGTTACAACCTCCAAATGTTACCAGGGTTACAACCTCCAAATGTTACAGGGGTACAACCTCCAAATGTTACAGGGGTACAACCTCCAAATGTTACCAGGGGGACAACCTCCAAATGTTACCAGGGAGACAACCTCCAAATGTTACCAGGGAGACAACCTCCAAATGTTAGCAGGGGGACAACCTCCAAATGTTACTAGGGGTACAACCTCAAAATGTTACCAGAGGTACAACCTCAAAATGTTACCAGGGGGACAACCCCCAAATGTTACTACGGGTACAACCTCCAAATGTTAGCAGGGGGACAACCTCCAAATGTTACCAGGGAGACAACCTCCAAATGTTACCAGGGAAACAACCTCCAAATGTTACCAGGGGGACAACCTCCAAATGTTACCAGGGGGACAACCTCCAAATGTTACCAGGGAAACAACCTCCAAATGTTACCAGGGGTACAACCTCCAAATGTTACCAGGGGGACAACCTCCAAATGTTACCAGGGGGTACAACCTCCAAATGTTACCAGGGGGACAACCTCCAAATGTTACCAGGGAAACAACCTCCAAATGTTACCAGGGGTACAACCTCCAAATGTTACCAGGGGGACAACCTCCAAATGTTACCAGGGGGTACAACCTCCAAATGTTACCAGGGGGACAACCTCTAAATGTTACCAGGGAGACAACCTCCAAATGTTACCAGGGGGACAACCTCCAAATGTTACCAGGGGGATAACCTCCAAATGTTACCAGGGAGACAACCTCCAAATGTTACCAGGGGTACAACCTCCAAATGTTACCAGGGGTACAACCTCCAAATGTTACCAGGGGGACAACCTCTAACTACTGAACACTTGTTAATAAAGGATAGATTCAAACTTTATTTTAAATAACTACCCAACTTTTCAAGGTTCTCCCCGCTTGTAGCCGTCAAGTAGTTAATATTAAACAGGCCCATATTAGTGGCCGCAGGGTCTAAGACGTCACTCTCACACTAGACTAGATTGCCGATGACGGGGAGATCGTGGTTCGATCTTTGGTGAGTGTACTAAGGGTGTTTTTCCAAAATGGTTTTCCACGCTTTCTGCACACAAATGCGGTCACACTTCACCTAAATTCAACCTTCCTCATCCCTGACTCATTAGCTAGATTAGTATATATGCGTGTAATCAGAATGGGTAGTAAGACGCATATTAGCACCGCATCTTACTACCCGTTTGGACTATACGCACTTACGCTAATGTGTAATGGTAGGGTGATTGTGAGATGAAATGAAGGACCTACAGTTTAACGTGGAATCCGAACCACGGTGGAGGCCTGGCATTCCCCACATTCACAAGATGTCTTGTCAGAGGTGAAGGAAGGGTTTGCTAATCAGATAAATCTGTGCCGGGGCCGAGGATTGAACCCCGGGCCACCAGCACAGAAGTCTGACACCTTATTCTTAGACCACCAGGTCACCTATTACTTTATAGATTGGTCTTAAGGGTACCAGCTACTTAAAGAAAAATGTCCTCAAACTGTGATATTCATGGTAATGGCACTTCTGAAGCTTCAAAACCATTAAAACCATCCTCAATTATTATACTAAGAATATTTTTTTCCGTCATGAATCCATTAAAATAATAAAACATTATCTTAATTTGTGTGAGTCAAACTACCTACGTTTCTAATCATTTACTTTGAACTCAGAGCTGAAACATTTTACACGAAACATTGTTTAGAGTGACCGGATGTTTCAAATGTATGTCAATTAAAATATAGAGACTTATACAATTAATTGTTCATGACAACTAAATCTTGGGAGATGAAAATGATACTTACAGTAGCCCCGTGGCTTCTTTGGTGCTGACTGACAGCTCACAGCTCACTTCTGACAATCGACATTCAGGTATATACCTACATTTTGACTATCAGAAGTGACAGCTGCTAAACACATATTTTTGCAGATCATATGGTTCGGCGTTAGGGATACATAATTTGGTCTGGTAACTTTTCAAAACTTTTAGCTGTCAGCTGTGAGCTGTCAGTCAGCACCAAAGAAGCCACGGGGCCACTGTATGTACGGATACAGCCGCGTCAGATCTGTTCATAGATTTTAGAAAATGACACATCTACCTGGGGTTCAATTCCCGCGTTTAGATGTCATTTGTTTTTTTTGTTTTTTAAATTTACAAAATAAAGGGACACAGTAACATTAACCTAAATTTTGGCGTGAATCTTATTTAGTAAAAATCAAACCACTTGTTAAATAACGCGGTATTTGCGATGCACCTCAGCGCTCCGTTAGGCGGCCCTTTAGGAGAGCAGTAGACACCGACTGGAAATATCGAATGTGCAAATGTAATCTGCTTTAATCTTAAAGCACACAGAGCTCCTTTACATGCGCACGAGATCAACACAAGTCCGATATATCCGTATCGGTGGTTTTGCGGTCATAGATATGCCACTCGCAAAATGACCAAGAGACCGGGGTTCAGATACCGGTCGGGTGTTAATCCCTAGATGGTTTTCCACGCTTTCTCTAAGAAGACGCGATCCTCATCTTATATGAGGATATCCCGGACGGGGCGGGTGGTAAGACTCGTCCAACAGAAATAAGAATCAAGCTTCACGAAGTTGTTGGGTCAGAAAGGCGGGGTGTGACCTTTTACCCGCTCTAGGTACCTTTCACGTCTGGAGTAATAAGCCTCAAGGGCACCACAGAGCGAGCGGGTCACGAACCACGGGCCTTTGACCCACAGCCGACACTCTTGGAGGGAGAGTAGCCGACACGTCACCACGTGAGGCCCTTAGATAGCCATCACGTCACCACGTGAGGCCCTAAGATCGCCGTCACGTCACCACGTGAGGCCCTAAGATAGCCATCACGTCACCACGTGTGGCCCTAAGATAGCCATCACGTCACCACGTGAGGCCCTAAGATAGCCGACACGTCACCACGTGAGGCCCTAAGATAGCCATCACGTCACCACGTGAGGCCCTAAGATAGCCATCACGTCACCACGTGAGGCCCTAAGATAGCCAACACGTCACCACGTGAGGCCCTAAGATAGCC
>CABFOV010001708.1:38694-51039 GCA_902141375.1 Timema poppense | reverse complement strand
CTCTAGACTAAGCAATATCTACTTAACCTAGAACAGCTTATTACCACACTCCCGACCCTAGAATTACAGAATACTGGATCACATGTTACACACATTTACATGTGTAGGTAAAAAGGACGAGGAAGGTGAGCTATGAAGGGAATGTGCTTAGAGAGAGATCGGGGAACCACGCCGAACGAGGCTGACGCCCTAGTCTGTATGCCCGCATATGCGAGTCGACGATACTTTATTTTAAACCTCGCTTGGGTTATAACTCGGGTCCCTTACCCCTAAGTCCACTATAGTACGTCTATTTTTCCGAGCTCAAAGGGTCTTGGCTTCGAGCCCCGTCGAGGATCTATAGTTAGAGCCCCGTAAAAATTGTGAGATGCGATAAAGCGAAAAGTGTCATAAAAAGATGGAATCAATTGCTTTTTACTTCGATAGTTTTTAGATATGTTATTATTATTATTATTAGCACCGCGTCTTACTATCCGTTCGGGTTATACGCACTTACGCTAATGTGTAATGGTAGGGTGATTGTGAGATGAAATGAAGGACCTACAGTTTAACGTGGAATCCGAACCACGGTGGAGACCTGGCATTCCTTTTTAGATATGATTTACAATGTTTTTGGAAAGGGAAATAAAACCAAATTGTCTTGTTACACGAAATCCTCCTATAAAACGAAATAACACCGCTTTCACAACAACAAAATCTTTAAATAAACACGAAATTAAGAAGAAATTAAGCATAAATTTTGACCATGTTGTAATTAGATTAGTATTTTGTCGTAGTGTAAGCGTATTTCTATGAAAATACTGCAATTGCGACTGTCGACAAAATAGGTAGTGTAATATTCAAGGAAATGCAGCAGCATTCTCAAGATGATATGAGCGCCCCTCCCAACTCCTCTAGGTCGACCCTGGGCTGGTAGTAGTTCCCCTCGAGTGGCGCCACAGTCGTTTGATTACAACACCTCGGGGAAAGCGACCTTGGCCGTGGAGGCAGGTCACCGGTTCACACCACCTTTCGCCCCGCGGGATTCCCTCCAACACGGAACATCAACTATTGGATGTAAAGTCCAGCCCATAAAAAGTGGCGGGTATTTAAATTGCAACCGAAACCACTTTTCTTGAGCGGGTCTGGACGGTGGGCAGTCCAAGGAGTTAAGACTCACCTTCGGGACTACGTCTGTCCGTAGTTTGAATCTTGGCTCGGTAGACCAATTTGTTTTGTTATTAAATGCACCCGCATTGGCGTAGTGTGTGAGCGGGGAAACCATTTAGGAAACAAGCCACTCACGGTACATCTGACCGGGATTCAAACCACAACCTTCCAGTCAACGGTAAACCAGGCTGGGACCCCGGGCTTCAACCTCCGGGCAGGTACATTACTAGTAGTATTTTTCCAACAGTGGAATCTTATCCTCTTTCAAGGAGAATATCAGTGCAGTTCTTTAAGATTATCCCTCCTCAATATGGTCCCGTAGGTCATTTTAAATATTATTATTATTATTATTATTATTATTATTATTAGCACCGTCGTCTTACTACCCGTCCGGTCTGCACGCATCTCATTGCAGTGGCACTAATGGGGTAGGAATGAAAACTGTAGAATTTTACCCGCATTTGCGTGGAGGGAGAATGGGATAGCTTTTATTAAAAATCTCCCTACAGTGCACCCGGCTAGGATTCAAACCTCAGCCACCACGTCGACGACAGCTCAGTATATTGTGAACCTAACACCCTGTACCGCACCACCACCAGCCCGCGTGAAACCTAGTTACGAAACAAAGTGTAAATAATTGTTCAGGTCTGAGGGAGTTTGTTTTTCATCTCTCTCCGGTTGGCTCACCTGACAAACATCTACAAACTAAACAGAAGAAAGTCAAAAAGAGTCTGCGAACCATGGACGGCTTCTTATTACTTTCTCTCCACCCCTCTGAGAGAGAGAATATTGTGATCGTCAAACTAAAAAGGGTTAGAAATTTTGATTACTATCAATGTTTCACGACTCCCTGAACCGGAAATAGTGGTTTTCGCGATGCCGTCGGTCCGTCTGAATCTCGGCATAGAGCAAGAACCATTTTAATCATTGTAGTAAAACCTGGGATCTGGGGTTTCAGTAAGGTTCTCCAAGAGGGGAGGGTGGGGCTGGGGGGTTAGAGTTATACACCCAACCCTAAAATTTAAAGTATTTTACTTGAGAGCAAAAAAAAGAGGAATATGATTTTCTTAAAATCAGCTCTGATGATTTTCAGTATAATTTGTATTTAGACATTGTTTAACATTAAAAACAAAATGGCGCATCTTGAAAATTACTTTGATGGTTCGTTACATAGGCAGAAATTTCCAACTTTAATAATATCTCACAAACCCAGCCGGGGTCGACGGATTTTTCTTGAGCGATAAAATCCGTAGCACAACTTCCTTCGGAGGGGAAGTAAAACCGTCGGTCCTGTGTCGAGTGTTACTTGTAAAATAACCCTGGAAGGAATGTGAAAAATACCTTTCTCGGTAAAAATTGGGAAGTCCTTTCGCTCTTGCTCATAGAAAATCTCGTGGGCTAATATTATCAGTCGGTTCAGAGAGTTAACATTAAATACTTCAAATAAATAATAATATTTAGCACCGCGTCTTACTACCCGTTCGGGTTATACGCTTTAAGTACTAATTACTCTAATGGATTAGGAGTTGGGAAGGTTGAATTAGAGGAAGTGAACCTGCATTTGCGCGGAGAGAAAGTGGAAAACCATTTAGGAACCACCACCCCAGTTCACCCGACCGAGATTCGAACCTCGATCTCCCCGTCCTCAGCAGTCGAGCTCAACACGACAAGCGCGTTAGCCAACTACGCCACCGAGGCGGGTTTCAAATAAATAAAAATAAAAATATCCTCACCATTCTTATCTCCACAAAGATGTGATTAATATTGAAAATCAAAAATGTAATATTTGAAATATATTTTTATAAAACCAATAGTTTCCGCGCACCATAAGCAAATATATATTTTTTAATGTAGGTCTGGGAAATGAGGAGTTGATGGTTATGATCTTTGGTGGGAAGAGATGTTCCTCTTTCCTTGATGTTTATGTAACACTGTATTTTATTTCATTTCACCTGTCTTAATAGTTTTAAATAAATGTCTACATTTTTAGAAGAAAGAGAAGCGAGAAAGTCTGGCTGATTCACCGTACTATTACTTTATTCATCTCGGAAGATTTGAGGGCAATGTAACAATTAACAATGTTCAACTTTACTTGATGAGAAGGAGGAGGAAAAGAGGGAGGGACCTTTTCACTGAATAAGAAAAATTTGGAAATAAAACAGACAAAAATAAAGTTTGTCTTCTGACCTGCATTTGTACGTTTATATCCGTTTCGTTGTTTAAATTTTGTCTATAAATGTGTTATCAGATAACAAAATAGGTAAATAAAACGAGCCATGCATTTGTTTGTGATTGTTATTTAGAATTGCACACGTACGAAATTATGGTTTTTCATGGTTGTCTGAGTAGTTATTAATATTGATTGCACTATTTATGTCCCCTGTAGAGTGTTCTGCTGTTCCTGTCTGAGTAGTTATTAATATTGATTGCACTATTTATGTCCCCTGTAGAGTGCTCTGCTGTTTCTGGCTGTCAGCCTGACTAGGGCGGAAGATTCCAGGCCTCTCATTCGGATCCGTAGAGAGCCTCCCAGCAGCTATCATCCACCTCCACGACCACACAAATCCAGCCGCAGGCCACCTAGACCAAGCTACGGCCCACCCAAATCCAGTTATGGACCACCTAAAGCCAGTTACGGGCCACCAAAGTCAAGCTATGGACCTCCAAAATCAAGTTATGGTCCACCACCTAAGTCAAGCTATGGACCTCCTAAATCAAGTTATGGTCCACCACCGAAGGCAAGCTACGGACCACCTAAATCCAGCTATGGTCCACCGCCAAAATCCAGTTATGGCCCACCTAAATCCAGCTATGGCCCTCCACCAAAATCTAGTTATGGCCCACCTAAATCCAGCTATGGTCCACCCCCTAAAGCTAGTTATGGTCCTCCCAAGTCAAGCTATGGTCCACCTCCCAAAGCAAGCTATGGACCTCCCCCATCAGACTCCTATGGAGCACCTACAGACTCCTACACTGCCCCTGTATTTACCTCTGGGAGCTATCCTTCTGCCAAGAAGCCATCTAGTTCTTACGGTGCACCTTCTAGTGCTCCTTCTAGTTCTTATGGTGCACCTTCTAGTGCACCTTCTAGTTCTTATGGTGCACCTTCTAGTGCACCTTCTAGTTCTTACAGTGCACCTTCTAGTGCACCTTCTAGTTCCTACGGTGCACCTTCTAGTTCTTACAGTGCACCTTCTAGTTCTTATGGGGCACCTTCTAGTGCTCCCTCTAGTTCTTACAGTGCACCTTCTAGTTCTTATGGTGCACCTTCTAGTGCTCCCTCTAGTTCTTACAGTGCACCTTCTAGTTCTTATGGGGCACCTTCTAGTGCTCCCTCTAGTTCTTACAGTGCACCTTCTAGTTCTTATGGGGCACCTTCTAGTGCTCCCTCTAGTTCTTACAGTGCACCTTCTAGTTCTTATGGGGCACCTTCTAGTGCTCCCTCTAGTTCTTACAGTGCACCTTCTAGTTCTTATGGGGCACCTTCTAGTGCTCCCTCTAGTTCTTACAGTGCACCTTCTAGTTCTTATGGGGCACCTTCTAGTGCTCCCTCTAGTTCTTACAGTGCACCTTCTAGTTCTTATGGTGCACCTTCTAGTGCTCCCTCTAGTTCTTACAGTGCACCTTCTAGTTCTTATGGGGCACCTTCTAGTGCTCCCTCTAGTTCTTACAGTGCACCATCTAGTTCTTATGGGGCACCTTCTAGTGCTCCCTCTAGTTCTTACAGTGCACCTTCTAGTTCTTATGGGGCGCCTTCTAGTGCTCCCTCTAGTTCATACAGTGCTCCTTCTAGTTCATACAGTGCTCCTTCTAGTTCATACAGTGCTCCTTCTAGTTCTTATAGTGCTCCTTCCAGTTCTTACAGTGCACCATCTAGCTCATATGATGCACCACAAGCACCATCCAGTAGTTATGGTGCTCCCCAAACACCAACAGACTCTTACGGCGCCCCAATTGCTGGGCCATCCAGCAGTTATGGAGCGCCAAGCCAACCATCTAGTTCCTACGGTGCTCCGAGCAGTTTTGTATCAGTAGAAGCTCCGCAATCTTCAATATCATTCACAATACCTTCATCTTCATACTCTGCACCATCCAGCTCATATGGGGCACCATCCAGTTCTTACGATGCACCACAAGGTCCTTCAAGCTCATATGAGGCACCATCAAATAGCTACGGAGCGCCGTCCAGTTCCTACGATGCACCATCTCCCTCCTACAGTGCACCATCAGACTCGTACGGCGCACCATCATTGACAGACTCCTACGGCGCACCAACCAACCATTACAGTGATCTGTACGGTTCAGGTTCGGAGGATCACGAGATCACCGCCCAATCATCCTTCCAGGAGCCCCACCAGACATTCGGGTTCGCGCCGTCCTCCGATAAGGTCAAAAAGAGCCAGAAGCGTCACAAGAACAAAGAAAACGACAGCAACAACAAAGAGTTCTCGTCCGTGGCTTCACAGGCATCATCGGATTACTACGCCGGATCAGAGTTGGACCCGTTTTACAAATCTACCGGTGATTCTCAACAGTCGAATTCAGAACCACTCTCCCCGAACTATTTTGACTCTTTCTCCCCTACATTCGGTAGCAGGATCAAGAAGACCCAACAGTCGTCCAGTCTCCACCAGGCGGCCGACTCCCGAGGAGACAACATCATGGGTGACTTGACGATCGGCAGCAGAGTGAGATTTCCGGACGAAGAGGTGGGCAGCCAATCACAGCCTTACGGTCAGTGGGAAGTGTCGAGTTTACAAACCGGTGGCTTAGTAGGGAGGCAAAGATAGTGGAAACTCAGCTCAAACATGAAATTATTATTTTTGTACATAATTAAAACAAAATATATTGAGTGACTTACTTAAGGATAAGTTTCAAGAAAATGCTGTTGTGAAAATGAAAGACTTTGCACTAAGACTATTTATGTTTTTAATATTATTTATATAAACATAGTTAAGAAAATATTTAAGATGAACACTCAACTTAATTTTAAGGTTGTAGCCTCAAATATATCATGTATTTTTTAAAGTTGGGTACGGCAATGAAGAAAATCTATCGGGCCAGACAAAGATGGTTCAAAATAAGCACCTCGTCTTACTTAGCATTCAGGTTATATGCTCAAGTATTAATTACACTAATGGGTTAAGGAAGTGTATCCACATTTGTGTGGTGGGGAAGTGGGAAACCATTCAGGGGGAAAACCACCCTTCATACACCTGACAGGGATCGAAGCACAATCTCCCTCTCATCGACAGTCTAGACTTTAGCGAGAGTGACATCTCTGAAGCTGGTGATTCAAAATAGGGGGGAAAACAAGAATGTATATGTATAGAGGTGACCTGGTGATCCAGGGGTAAGGTGTCAGACTTCTATGCTGGCGGCCGGGGTTCAATCCCCGGTCCCGGCATAAATTTATCTGATTACCAAACCCTTCCTTCACCTCTGACAAGACATCTTGTGAATGTGGGGAATGCCAGGCCTCCACCGTGGTTCGGATTCCACGTTAAACTGTAGGTCCTCCATTTCATCTCACAATCACCCTACCATAACACATTAGCGTAAGTGCGTATAACCCGAACGGGTAGTAAGACGCGGTGCTGATAATAATAATATATGTATAGATTCGGACATCATCAGGGTAGCGACCTGCATTGCACAATCCCAAGCAGGATTGTGACATGTTTCACAATATGGGTCACAACACCCTAATGGCATGGGGGGGATGACATCATCATGGCAGGTCAATGACCGCTTGGAACAGATACTATAAATAGCATTCAAGTGACCTGAAAGTAGTTCCAGGTCTAATCTTGCTGAGGGATGACATCATCAGGGGAAAGCCTGCCCAAAATAAGACTCCAGGTGAATTGAAAGTATGTTATGGGGGGGGTCAAAGGTTAAACTTTGCTATGTGGTCTTGAGTACTAATAGTAATGTAACACTATGGAGTTACCATGGAAGATAAACAGGACAAACAAATATTTCCTCTATATACTGAGAATTTGCCTGTTTGATCGGGTTTCAAACAACGAAACCTTTTGGTTTTAAGTCTGGGAACAATTTGACAATAGCTCTTATCTTTCTGGGTAGACAAACAGTACACAAATGTACAAAATGACAATTTTGATAGAAGCACTAGATCTTTTGTTTTTTTAGTAATAAAAATTGAAATCATAAGATCATATTTGTACAAAAACCATAAAACAGTAGTTTTTAAAAAATCTAATGACAATCATAAAATAATAAATTGTAATATAAATAAATGTGTGTAGTTATCTAAATATTAGAAAAACAGAGTTTTTTTTTTTGATAAAACCAAAATCTAAATTTTCCTCACCAATCCCTCATTTTGGCGAGTTAGATTTTACATGAATCCCACCAAGTCCAGCGTTCGTAGTACTTATATGAGGTATAGAACTCAATAAACTTTGACGCTTGAGATGCTAAAATATATGACCCGAGGTTTCAAATTTTGCCGTCAGAGTGATGGCGTGTCAAAGAGGCAAGTGATGTTGGCGTCTGAACAAGGCCAAAGATATTTAGGGTAGGTGACGGTGTGTTCAGGGTTGCGCCTCTCTGACGAGAGAGGCCGATTCTAACCAAGGTCACAAGATTTGACGGCAAATGGTGTTTTTCCCCGGGAGGTTGGAGTCACCTGGCTATAGTCAGTTCTAACAGAATAGGAGTGAACCTGATTAGTGTATCTCCCTGCTAATAGAAGACAACTTTGGCAGAGGATGAGATTTTTACATTAGGGGATTGTGTGTCTGAATGTTTAGCGTCCTCGTCTCCATTTGACGGAGTTTGGCCGACAACAAGAGGGAATGAGGTCCTTGGTCTTGTTCCACCGAGTTAATATTTTAGTGGAGCATGAATCAGGTGTTAAAAGGTGATAGATAATCTGTGGGGAGACGGCGGCCGCTCCCCATGTTTGGTTAGTGGCAGGGCCGAATTATAATAATAAGTTTTATTTTATATTCTCTGGTTTTAGATTATTAACTCGGGGCATATAAAAAGAGTCCCTGTAACTTTTTGTGATTTATTTTACAGAGTTTTAAAAGTTACTTATAAGGATCTTATATCTTTATAAAGAAAACCTCTTTTCGCTTTATAAGGTAACTGTATTATATTTGTAAGAAGGTACAGTAAAGGTGGATAGAAACATATAAAAGGGACGGACATGAAATGGCCTTTACAATGAAAAGAAGAACACAGTGCACACTTTACATTGCTGTCAATGGACAAAGCAATGTAAAGTGTGAACTGTGTTCTTCTTTTCATTGTAACAGCCATTTTGTTTCCGTCCCTTTTATATGTTTATATCCACCTTTCCTATACTTTCTTACAAATATTATAAGGATCTTTTTAAGAGTTTTTCTTTGGTAAGATTCGAGGGGCAAAATATAGTTAAAGTAATTGAGATATTGAAGAGAAGTTTATTTGTTTCTGTGACGGTTTCACCTCTCTCTCCTTCCTTCCCCAACCCTACCTTACAGTGTTGCCACATTAGTTTCATACATTCCTTAGTCACAAGACAAATGTTCGTATTTATCATCATGAGGATGAATTATTTTATTATGAAATGAATGTGTGCAGTTGCTTTAACACAAATTGTGTGGTTACTGCCGGTGGCTACAGCTCGGTGAGAAGTGTCGTGGTGGGAGTCCCACGAGCTGGGCCCTGAGCCCCCCTCACCCCTGACATAAGAGAGAGAATCTCCCTACCTTCTTGTCGATGAAGGTCTTCCACTGGGGCTCCTGACAGTAGCGTTGAAAGTCGTCGAAGAACGCAGGGCCCCCCTGGGTCTGCGGAAGGTCCGGTAGATGAGTCGAGAGGGCGAAGCTAGAGCTGAGCTTGGCCAGCAGGGCCTTCACCACCGGGATAAGGAACGAGTAGTGCTCCTGGTTGTCCACTTGAAACAGTTCGACGACCGTTAGTATGGGGGAGGGGAGGGGACAAACATGTACATCTAGAACAGTTTTATCAAACTGTTTTTGTTCATGGCACACTTTCATCTGTCGTGAGTCCTTGCGGCACACTGAACATTCCAGTTGGCGATATCACGGGAGACATTGAACATACAGTGAAATCTTTTAATAGTGGACACCTCCTGGGACCGAAAGAAAATTACTTTATTAAGAAGAAGAAGAATTTAATTTATTTAAAAAAAAACTAACTGTTTGAACGCAGTTTAATCGATATGAACCTTTATAATGTGGATATTCGCCACAACAATCTAATTAATGCATTGTGCCGTATTGTATGCAGGGTAATTGTGATTAATAAATAAATATTATTTTTATTATTATTAGCACCACGTCTTACTACCCGTTCGGGTTATATGCACTTACGCTAACGTGTAATGGTAGGATGATTGTGAGATGAAATGGAAGACCTACAGTTTAACGTGGAATCCGAACCACGGTGGAGGCCTGGCATCCCCCACGTTCACAAGATGTGGAAATAGGTAAAGAATGCTAAGACACTTTGATAGGAATGTTTAAAAGAGCAAACGCAGGAAATGGACGAGGGTGAATTCAAATATTAATTGTTCAACTTAAATATATCATTCACCTTCAATAGTTCTCTGGACGATGGTGTTGATGATGAAGAGCATGTAGGCCCCTTCTTGAGGTTCCTTCAAGGTACGAGTCTGAATCAGGGCGTGCAGTTTGGCGGTGGCCATCGCGCACAGCTCCAAGTTACTGTTGGCCGCGCAGCTCAGTAATATACCTGTGAACATTATGTTGGACATGAGTGACATTTGAGGGAGCGTAAGATTCTAATGAAGATATTACAACTAGGGAAGGGGCTTGCAATCCTTTAATATATTTAATCCTAAAAGATATTTGATATTCAAGAATTTAAGAATGCATCGGAATCAAGATTAATAATAAAAGCTGATCAAATTTTTTAATGTATTTCATTTATTGAGTTCTAATACTGTTTATTGGTGGTTCAGAAGCAATTATAATTATAGAATGAACATAAAACTACTGGGCTGGGGCCTGGTTGTTAACACTTAATTGAATGTTTGAATGTTAAACTGGGGTCATTATGAGAACATATGTTAAAGATACTATTCTTCTCTTAAATATTAAGAATTAGAGTTGGCTCTCGATTATCCAGAGTCGCATTATCCGAGATGCGGATTTATGGGGGCGGTCAAAATTAATTAAGAAAAACATATTTGAGTCAAAAACCTTGTTACACATGTAGGAAGGTGCAAGTTTTTAATAGTGTGTTGCTGTAAAAAAAAACAAATACCACTCACCAAAAGCTAATTTGGCCATCTCCGCCCATTCCTCCACTGGACCTTCTTGGAATACCAGGAGTGCGTCCAACAAGCCCAGCACACCGTCTAGCAGCTGCACCAAGTCAAATAGATACATCAGCGAAAAACCAACATTAAACAATATCCATAAGTTTATAGATAAATATTTATCAGCATGAGAATAGATTCGAGAAAGGACAACAAGTAATCACTTCATTTTGAGATGTGCTATGCCGAGATTCGAAAATTTTGCCTCTGATCACAGTTCACAGAAGAAAGTAAGATGTTATCTTTGTGCAGTGGATTTTTTTTTTAGCGTTGCGTCTTACTACCCATTTGTTTTATACACCTATGTACTTAACACTGATGTGTTAGTGACATAACTAAGCTTAATTTTTTTTAATGCACTTGCATTTGCATGGAGAGTGATTGAAGAACCATTTAGAAAAAAACTCAGTGCACCCGACTAGGATTAAACCATGATCTCCTTGGCTTCGGCAGTCTTCTATTGCAAGAATAGCGCCTCAAACCATGCTGCCACCGAAACAGGTTCTTTATTTTCCTTTTCATATTCTTTTTTTATAAATTTACAAGTATTATAATATTATTTAACCACTAAATCAAACCATTCAAAAAAATATTATTTTTTTTTCCTAATTTGAGTTCCTTGCAAATAAAATAAAGTTAAACCTTCACAAGTTTAAATGAACTCAAACATAAAATACCATCAATGTAGCTTTTTATCTTTTATGGTTTTCCATTCTCCATCCAGGTAAATAGCATTTAAATTATTATTATTATTATTAGCACCGCGTCTTAATACCCGTTCGGGTTATACACACTTAGACTAACGTGTATTGGTAGGGTGATTGTGAGATGAAATGGAGGACCTACAGTTTAACGTGGAATCCGAACCACAGTGGAGGCCTGGCGTTCCCCACATTCACAAGATGTCTTGTCAGAGGTGAAGGAAGGGTTTGCTAATCAGATAGCACTTAAAAACATAAGTTCCTGGTTTTGTTTCTTTAGATTAGATAATTTAAAGTGGTCAAAGCCAGACATCGACCAATAAAAATAGGAGCACCTCGTGTATGGTTTCTTAATAAAACTAGGAGCACCTCTTGTATAGTCTGTCAATAAAAATAGGAGCAACCTCGTGTATAGTCTGTTATTAAAACTAGGAGCACCTCTTGTATAGTCTGTCAATAAAACTAGAAGCACCCTTGTGTATAGTCAGCCAATGAGAAACCTCATGGTTTTCCGCACCTTAGTGGAGGCCTTCTTGGCCATATCTTCATTGGGGTCGAGCACCACAAGGTCGTACACCCAGCGCATGAGCTGAGCAGCATTCTCGGCATGCGCAGACAGGGCAAGGCTCTGTCCCACATCGCGCAGGTCTGACAGAGAGGCCTGCACGCCCATCTCAAGCAGACGCAGCTTCAGATGCAGGTGCGAGCAGTACAACTCGTTGTTCAAGCCCAGCAGGTTGATACAGGTCATCACCTGCCCTCGTTCCTATCACAGCAACAACGGTCGTGTAAGCTAACGGTGAGGACACTGAATCATCTCGAGAAGTAACACCAAGCAGCTGCACCGAGAGTAATCATACCCGCAGCACAGTGTTTACCATTCTCCCCCCAGGCAAGTGTTTAGGCACCCAAAATTCCCCGTCTTGCTTAGATAATTTAAGTCACATCTAGAAATTGCTAGCCCTATTCTTCCCTTTATGAGCAACATTTTGTTATATAAAGAAGAAGGTACAAGAAGGTATGAACGCAATATGGCTGTTACAATGAAAAGAAAAACACAGTTAACACTTTACACTGCTGCCACTGGACAAAGAGGTAATGAATGCCTTGGGAAGAAAATCGATCGTTACTGTCCAATCCCATGAGCTAGGTTAGAGGAAGTATAAGTCGGCG
>CABFOV010001708.1:2353-37936 GCA_902141375.1 Timema poppense | reverse complement strand
ATCCTGTTAGGTAGTTCCGGCCAGTGATGCCGTCACTATCCACCATCACTATCCTGTTAGGTAGTTCCGGCCAGTGATGCCGTCACTATTCACCTTCACCATCCTGTTAGGTAGTTCCGGCCAGTGATGCCGTCACTATCCACCATCACTATCCTGTTAGGTAGTTCCAGCCACTATCCACCATCACTATCCTGTTAGTTAGTTACGGCCAGTGATGCCGTCACTATTCACCTTCACCATCATGACAGGTAGTTCCAGCCACTATCCACCATCACCATCCTGTTAGGTAGTTCCGGCCAGTGATGCTGTCACTATCCACCATCACCATCCTGTTAGTTAGTTCCGGCCAGTGATGCTGTCACTATTGACCATCACCATCATGACAGGTAGTTCAAGCCACTGATGCCGTCACTATTCACCCACCTTCCAGGCCTCCTTGCTGGCCCCCTCTACTCCCCTCCAGAGGACAGTGAAGAGGATGTTGACCACCAGATAACACAGCTCCTCTTCCTGGTCGACTAGCTTCTCATGGTCCAGATACTTCCACTGTCTGCACACAAACACAGGATACATTCCAGCTGCAGTTCACCCCAGACTTATCCTGATTTCTCAAGTTGACTTTGCTTTTGGAGATAGTATATTAGACACGCTAGAATTTAACTTTACATTTCTAGGCCTGGTGTCAATCAGCGTTCAGCTATGAATGAATCTATAAATGTAAGCGCAAATGGTTTTTCTTACCTTTGTTTTAATTATTTATTATCACCTCGTTTTACTGCTTGTTAAGATTATATGAATATATGACAATTACTCTGATAGAGTAGAGATAAGGAAGTAGCATTTTAGAGGTAATATACCCGCATTTGCGTTAAAGGAGAGTGGAAAATCATTTAGGAAAAACCGCCCCCAGTTCACACTACCAAGATTGTAAGTTACTTGTGTACTTTTCAGTGCTGGCCTGTCCTAGGTCTTACGACTGCTGGCCAGCACTATAATAAAGGTAATTAAAATAAATAATAATAATCATTATCATCATCATCATCACCGCTGACCTAGCCTATTCTGACACTGCGCCACTTACTTGAGCCCCTCGGACATGAGCCGCCCTTTGGTGTCCGACTCTCCATCCTCCAAGTTGCCGGCAGAGATACTATGTGAGGAGGATATACTGACGTCATCCTTGGCGGAGGAGAGACTGGTCCCGTCAAGTTGGTTGGGGGACGAGAGATCCTCATTGCTGCTGCTAGATTGGGACCTGCCAATATACATTATTAATGTTCAGTGCCTATCACTGCCAGAATTAAACCCTCACCTAGGATAGAGCCAAGAGCCTCTGCGAAAGGGACAAGCCAGAACACGCACCTGTTCCCGAGACTGAGCGAGTCGAGCTCCAGTCCCAGGGAAAGCTGCGGGGTCCTCACGGGGGCGGGCGAAGGGGTGCTCTCTCTCTCGGCCGAGACGTTCTCGTACAGGGACATGAGACTGCGGCGCTTCTTGAGACGAGACACGGCCGACTCCCCGAGTTCCTCCAGACTTTCCTGTGGGACAGAACACGGACCGTGCATGCAAACTTGCATTCCTAATATAATAATGTAAAGCAGGTGATAGTGAAGGAAGACAACCTAAAAGAAGAGTCAGGTTAAAACTAGGTAGTGACAAACATACTTCTTGCTTCATTTCTCTTAAACTTTTTACACTCTCAAAGTTACACACACCCGCCTCGGTGGCGTAGTTGGCTAACACACTAGTCGTGTTGAGCTCTACTGCCGAGGACGGGGAGATCGAGGTTCGAATCTCAGTCGGGTGAACTGGGGGTGGTTTTCCCTAGATGGTTTTCCACTCTCCCTCCACGCAAATGCGGGTTCACTTCCTCTAATTCTAACCTCCCCAATTCCTAATCCATTAGAGTAATTAGTACTTAAAGCGTATAACCCGAACGGGTAGTAAGACGCGGTGCTAAAACAAACAAAAAAAAACATTCTTACCTCAAGCCCACTAAAGCACAACTGAAAATAAAGCACGTTTGATTCTGACACGACAAGGTTTAGGAGTCGATGACATCACAAGCAATGCACACGACTGTTTTCACATGGGTGGTATTGTACTAAAGCATGGCTCATGCCGTGGTTCATGCCCCATAGGAACATGGCTTAATTTATCAAAGTTTACACGGTGTGGCGAATTTCACTTCTCACTCCCTACATCTGTGGTCGCATTGAAAGATATGTTGCCCTCATCTGGTGCAGATCTTACCCTTCTATCCTACTCTCACTGTTTATTACATAAAGACATTTGACACAATTTGTTCTTTATTTTAAAACCGCAAAATTTACATTCAAACAGATATGCCATATTTTTCATACCTGCATCTCCACGGTCTTTTGTCTAAAGACCGAGTAAGCAGAAGCAACCACGGAAGAAATGTTGTCCGCAGCGTAATGGATGTTATCAGCCACTGCATTCGTGACCGTCTCCGCTACTTCTGCAGGGCAGGTAAACGAATAACGTACAAATGGTTTGAAGAGTGTTTTAGTCTTAATTTTACAACTCCATTAAAGTAAATTCTATTCCATAATGGGATTTATTTGTTTTGATGTCATCCTCTTTGATTTTAACAGTTGCGGTCTAATCCATTATTTCTAAAAATTCAAATCTCAAATCAGAATTTTTATCATTGAAAAAATTATGAGCATAAGAGGATATAAAATATTAATAGTAAGTAGATGTTAACATTTATTGTTTTATTACTATTATACTAAGTAGTAATTAAGGTGCACTTTCCGAAACCGGTCGGTGACATATTAACTAACTTAAGTTTAGAACAAACAGGACACTCGGTCACTCAGCCATTAATTCATCACTGGGGAAGAAGAAACCTTTTATTTTACCAAAGATAAACTTGTTGGTCATGCTGGGAATCCTAACTCACTAAGCAAACATGCTACCGACTGATCCAAGTTGTCGAATAATATTTTTTTCAATAGGTCATTAATTATTATTACATTCAGTTAAAAGTTTAAATAAAAATTGTTTGGGAGTCAAATCGAAAAAGAGGAATTCATAAACCTCAATATTTAAACATTATAAATTATTTGAGATAAAACCTCCTGACCTGATACTGAATTTGGGACCCATACCACGACCCCCCTCACCTTTGATCTCGTTCTCCAGGACTAGCGCAGCGTCGGTGACTTGTGACGATATTCTCGACACGGACGACGGTGAAGAGTTCAAGATATGTTCCAACTCGAGGTTCTCCTCGTCGAAAGACATGAGATCTGGGAAAGACTCGGAGTGGTCGAAGCTGACCGAGCTGATGGGCCTCTTGACCAGCAGCTTGGTCACACAGTCTTGCCAACCCGTCTGCGTGCAGGTGTGAATAATTAGTGGGTATATAACAAACTAACTGGGAACAATATAAGAGTTATTACGATTATTTAACGTGATTGTCTTTACATGTTTC
The DNA here is from genome assembly GCA_902141375.1 of Timema poppense. Lineage (NCBI taxonomy): Eukaryota > Metazoa > Arthropoda > Insecta > Phasmatodea > Timematidae > Timema > Timema poppense. The sequence goes on along the minus strand of CABFOV010001708.1, from coordinate 34,473 downwards.
TACATAAGTGTCCTATCATTATATACCTTTTTTTTTCATTTGTGTGTTTTTGATTTCTTCTTTTAGGGGGTTACATTGCTCATTTCACACTCCTTTCTGACGCATTCTTGTTCAGCCTTAGTTGAAAATTTATTTTATTCTTGCTTAATCTTTTATTTTGTTTTTGCTTAAGCTTTTATTTCATTAGATTCCAAACATATTTTGTTTAGTGTTTACTGAGTTGCTATGAATTTTAAGTTGCCACTCTTTTTTACTACTTGTCCAATGAGAAGCCTTCCTCTTTCCTGATTGGACAGGCGGGTTTCCCCCCCTCCCATGACTGACAGTTGGCATGTGACTCTCCAAGACACAACATGTATTTTTGTTAAGTGAGTATTATGTTTGGTTGTTGAGTTTGTGCATTCCTTGTGTTAATTTAAATGGTTCATTAGGGTGGAAGGTTCAATTGGCTGAGAAATATTAATCTTGAGGAAAAGAGAGCCTAAAGAAAGATAGCTTACAAGAACTTGACTTCTCATTTTATAAAGCAACATTCATCTAAATTCCCATACAGTCCACGTATTGATTATGATGGCTAATAGAACCTTCAGTTCTGATAGAATAAAACTTGGGTCAGGAGATAGGGCAGTATTGCAATATTATGTTTGTTCCCCCTTCATCATCAACTGTTTCCAGCCTGTGACCGCGTCAGTTAAGTAAAATATCTCCATCTCCCTCTATATTTCCACCACTCTAACACTATTGGTAATCTGCTCCTAACATTTCTTGATTAGCCTCCCCTGCGGCCTTTTTCCCCACCTCTCTTTTTTACACCCTCATTACATGGACATACCATCTCATGTACTACTTGTACCCCCACTGTACCCCGGAGAGTCTCCTCTTCAAGTCGTTGTCAAGTAGTCGTCGTAAAGTAGTCTTAGTCGTCGTCAAGTAATAGTCATCATCAAGTAATAGTCATCATCATAGCATAGTAGTAATAGTCGTCTAGTAGTAGTAGTAGTTGTCAAGTAGTCATCGTCGACGTCAAGTAGTCGTCGTCGTCGACGTCAAGTAGTCGTCGTCGTCGACGTCAAGTAGTCGTCGTCGTCGTCGTCAAGTAGTCGTCGTCGTCGTCATCGACGACGTCAAGTAGTCGTCGTCGTCGTCGTCGTCGACGTCAAGTAGTCGTCGTCGTCGTCGACGTCAAGTAGTCATCGTCGTCGTCGTCGTCGACAAGTAGTCATCGTCGTCGTCGTCGACGTCAAGTAGTCATCGTCGTCGACGTCAAGTAGTCGTCGTCGTCAAGTAGTCGTCGTAATCGTCATCAAGTAGTCGTCAAGTAATCGTCATCGACGTCAAGTAGTCGTCGTAATCGTCGTCAAGTAGTCGTCAAGTAATCGTCATCAAGTAGTCGTCAAGTAATCGTCATCGTCGTCAAGTAGTCGTCGTCGTCAAGTAGTCGTCATCGTCGTCAAGTAGTCGTCGTAATCGTCGTCAAGTAGTCGTCAAGTAATCGTCATCGACGTCAAGTAGTCATCGTCGTCGTCATCAAGTAGTCATCGTCGTCATCAAGTAGTCGTTATCGTCATCAAGTAGTCGTCGTCGTCATCAAGTAGTCGTCGTCGTCATCAAGTAGTCGTCGCCATCATCGTAATGTAGTCGTCGTCATTGTCAAGTAGTCGTCGTCGTAGTCGTCATGTAATAGTCATCGTCGTCAAGTAGTAGTAGTCGTCGTCTATTAGTAGTAGTCATCATCAAGTAGTGGTAGTTGTAGTCGTCGTCAAGTAGTGGTAGTTGTAGTCGTCGTCAAGTAGTGGTAGTCGTCGTCGTCGTCAAGTAGTAGTCTCCGTCGTCGTCAAGTAGTAGTCGTCGTCAAGTAGTAGTCGTCGTCAAGTAGTAGTTGTCGTCGTCAAGTAGTAGTCGTCGTCAAGTAGTAGTCGTCGTCAAGTAGTAGTTGTCGTCGTCAAGTAGTTATCAAGAAGTCGTCGTAGTCGTCAAGTAGTCGTCGTCGTCGTCGTCATCAAGTAGTAGTTGTCGTTGTCAAGAAGTTATCAAGAAGTCGTCGTAGTCGTCAAGTAGTCGTCATCAAGTAGTCGTCGTCATCGTCGTCGTGTAGTTGTCGTCGTCAAGAAGTTATCAAGAAGTCGTCGTAGTCGTCAAGTAGTCGTCATCAAGTAGTCGTCGTCATCGTCGTCGTCGTCATCAAGTAGTCGTCGTCGTCATCGTAAAGTAGTCGTCGTCATTGTCAAGTAGTCGTCGTCATCGTCATCAAGTAGTCGTCGTCATCGTCAAGTATTCGTCGTCGTCAAGTAGTCGTCGTCGTCAAGTAGTCGTCGTCGTCAAGTAGTCATCGTCAAGTAGTCGTCATCAAAACGTCATCGTCGTCGTTAAGTAGTCATCGTCAAGTCGTCATTGTCAAGTAGTAGTCGTCGTCGTCAAGTAGTCGTAGTCGTCAAGTAGTCGTTATATAGCAGTCGTCGTCATGTAGCAGTCGTTGTCAAGTAGTCGTTGTCGTCGTCAAGTAGTCGTCGTCATCATGTAGTAGTAGTCGTCATCAAGTAGTCATCGTCATCATGTAGTAGTCGTCGTCAAGTAGTAGTCGTCATCATCATGTAGTAGTCGTCATCAAGTAGTAGTCGTCATCATCAAGTAGCAGTCGCAGTCGTCATTGTCGTCGTCAAGTAGTAGTAGTCATCGTCATCAAGAAGTCATCATTGTCAAGTAGTAATTGTTGTCATCAAGTAGTCATCGTTGTCAAGTCATCGTCGTTGTCAAGTAGTCGTCGTCGTCAAGTAGTCGTCGTCATCAAGGAGTCATCATCGTCGTCGTAGTTGTCAAGTCATCGTCATCGTTGTCAAGTCATCGTCGTCATCGTTGTCAAGTCATCGTCATCATCAAGTAGTCATCATCGTCGTCGTCGTCAAATAGTCGTCTTAGTCAAGTAGTCGTCATCGTTGTCATCAAGTAGTCGTCGTCAAGTCGTCATCATCAAGTAGTCGTCGTCAAGTAGTAGTCGTCGTCGTCGTCGTCAAGAAGTCGTCGTAGTCGTCAAGTAGTCGTCAAGTAGTCGTCGTCATGTAATAGTCGTCAAGTAGTCGTTATGTAGCAGTTGTCGTCGTCATGTAGCAGTCATCGTCAAGTAGTCATCGTCATCATGTAGTAGTCGTCAAGTAGTCATCGTCATCATGTAGTAGTCGTCGTCAAGTAGTAGTCATCATCTAGCAGTCGCAGTCATCGTCGTCGTCAAGTAGTAGTCATCGTCATCAAGTCGTCATTATTGTCAAGTAGTAATTGTTGTCATCAAGTAGTCGTCGTCATCAAGTAGTCGTCGTCAAGTAATCATCGTCGTCATAGTTGTCAAGTCATCGTTGTCAAGTCATCGTTGTCAAGTCATCGTTGTTGTCAAGTCATCATCGTCATCAAGTAGTCATCATCGTCATCGTCAAGTCGTAGTCGTTGTCAAGTCGTAGTCGTTGTCAAGTCGTAGTCGTTGTCAAGTCGTAGTCGTCGATTCGTCATCATTGATTCGTCATCGTCAAGTCGTTGTCGTTGATTCGTCGTCATCAAGTCGTTTTTGTCATCAAGTCGTTTTTGTCATCAAGTCGTCATTGTCCTCAAGTCATCAAATCGTCGTCGTCTAGTTGTCGTCAAATTGTCGTCGTCAAGTCTCGAGTCTCAAGTGGTCAAGTGTCGAGTCTCAAGTTGTCAAGTCTCGAGTCTCAAGTGTTAAGAGAGTTTTGGAGTGTGAGGCATGTACCTGTTTGGCCAAGAGGTGAGGAGCATTGGGTTTCATGAAGGTCGATGTGAGTATCTTTCTAGCAGTTTCCAGCTTGAGGTCCAGATCTTCATAGGACAGGATTGAGATCAGGGACAAGGCCCCGGCATAGCCACCGCTACTGTCTGGAACAAGAACAGAGAGGTCGCTAGTTCAGAAACTGACCAGGTCTGAGAGTACGAGGATGGAGGAGTAAACAAATACTAGACATGTCAAACTCTAGTCTCTTTAGTATCCAAACGGTTGAGAATGGATTCTTAATTCAAGAGAGTGACATCTTGTGGGTTCTTGCCACATTTATTCTTCTTCCCCTAGGTGGCCTTTCTTAACTCAGTTTTTATTTAATTGGCTTACTTTTCTTGTTTTCGTTTATTTTCATTATTATTTCTTTGTTGGTTATCAAATTCCAGAGAGTTAAAGTCCTGGTATCCAAACAAAATGGCAATATTCAGAGTTTGGTAATCTTCAATTGTGACCATTATTAGGTTTTGTTTTTCATTTCACTTTAGTACCGGATAATTTTAGGCGTACTAGACATGACCTTTTGTGTTCTAGTGATCAATGCACAAACTAAACAAGGCATATTTATTTAGGTTATTTTTTAATACCCATAATATTTAGTTAGTTTTTTTGCAAATACACTGCAGTTCAGTATAAAAATAGTTAGCGTATTTTCATGTGAGATAAGATGCATCGAAAAATATTTTAATTGTAAACGTAAAGAAATTATAACTGTGAGTTGTAAAACTTGTGGTTAAAATTTCAGAATTGGAATTGAGATAAACAGGATTCATGGTATTTCTAACAATAGTTGTGTTGTTTTATTTTACTTGCGATATTTAAGGTACACTTTCTGAAATGACTGATTATATCAAAACACGAGAATGCTTTGAATGAGAGCGAAAGAGCCTACCAATTTTTCTGGGATAGGTATTTTCACGTAGGGTTCTTTTACAGGCGACAATCGACAAGGGATCAACGACTTTATTTCCCCTCTGAAGGAAGTCGTGCTATGGATTTTTATCGCTCAAGAAATATCCACTAACCTCGGCCGGGTTTGAACCCGTGAACATGCACTGAGGCATGCATTTTATCCCAAGACCGCCCCGAGGTCGACTATTGTTTTATTAAAGAGTAGAGCCTTCCTGGAGCGGTTTGTCCCCGTACCTGTGAGCAGCATCTGGTCGAGTAACATGGCAGTCACCTCCATGGACAGTCGCTGTCCCTGGATCATGGCCACGAGTCCGGGGTACATGCCCACAGGCGAGGCCCCCAGCATGGAAGAATCTTGGAGCCTCAGACGAGTCTTGTTCCTCTCGTAAACACGGTCTGATCGCAGCAACACTGACAATAGCTGAAGGGGGAATAGAGAGTTACTAGTCACGCCCTTGCCGACATGTCCGGAGCCGTGAACCTCTTGATGTGTCGTGTTTGACATTTTGAAATAATAAGTAGACTAAGTTTGGGCGGATTTGACATTTCAACTCTGAATATGAATCCAAATAATATTCATACTCGATCCGAAAATACAAATCTTAATCTTTAAGGAAAACCTATTTTCACATTCTGAGGCACATTTTGTTAAATGGAAGAAGGTACAGGAAAGACATATATTCATATCCAAGGTCAGATTACCTGTGTTTGTCCCTTAAGTTACTCATTCTTTTAGAAGAGTTACGTTGCACGTTTCATTCTCCCTCCTGATGAGTTCTGATAGAATGAAACCTAGGTGGAGGGATTGGGCAGTACGGATTGATTTTCTTTAAGAGACAACCATTACCTCTTTGTCCATTGGCAGCAGTGTAAAGTGTGAACTGTGTTCATCCTCTTTAATATATTTCCAACCACCTTTCCTGTACCTTCTCCAAATATAAATATAGTGTAATAAATAACACAGGAAAAATGTAATGACCTTGAGTATTTTCTGCTTGAGTTCCATCGTGAAATTCTTGTCGACAATCAGCGAGTAGAGCAACTCGGCCGAATGGGGCTCGTATAGCAGCAGGAACAGCTGATCTTTGCAATTTTTTCCTTCCATCAACGATATCAACATATCTAGAACCTCCATCAACTAAACAGAGAAGAGCACATTGGTCAAATGGGGTTCATAATGACAGCCATCAACTAAACACAGACAAACAGTAAAATATCCCGACCAAGTACAAACCTACAAACCTTCCCAAGCATCTTAACAATGTGATTTAAGTGTACTACCCTCCCCTTAATGTAAATACCAGTTGGTTTTTAGCTGAGCAGTTAGCGTACCTGACTATAACTTGTACCGCAGGAGTGCAAGCATGTCCGGACAAAGTAAGGGCTGCTTCACAGTAATATGATTTCCCACTCACTCCTCGGGTGAACAATGTTACGGTTCAAGACTTGCCTTACAAATCCTGTATTCTTAGATTAGACAGTTTCTTAAAGGTACAAACATGCATCAATAATAAGATTATTATTAGTAGTACCACGTCTTACTACTCGTTCGGGTTATACGCACTTACACTAATGTGTAATGGTAGGGTGACTGTGAGATTAAATGGAGGACCTACAGTTTAACGTGGGATCCGAGCCACGGTGGAGGCCTGGAATTCCACACATTCACAAGTTGTGATCAATACAGGTCTTTTCAGAGGCGAAGGAAGAGTTTGGCAATCAGATAAATCTATGCCGGGACCAAGGATTGAACCCCGGTCGCCAGCATAGAAGTCTGACACCTTACCCCTAGACCGCCAGGTCACCCAATATCAATAATAAGAGAATTATGTTTAGTGTATTTTTCCGCAAATTGCATTTGTCTACCCATTTAAGCTGCCCGCATGTTTATACTAAAGGGGCGGGGATGAAGAAGGTAGAATTTGGAGGAAAACCAACCTCAGTACACCCACCCAGGATTCGAGCGCCAATCTCCCCGTCATTGCGAGTCCAATCTAGTGTTAGATCTTTGAACACCAACGCGGGTAATGTCACGCTCATTGAAAATGTGGCACCATTAAGGCCCTACTCACCAGCACCTCCTCTTTGACCGAGGTCAGGAACCCCAGGAGTGCCGATATCTCCTTCACACTCAACTCCTTCTGGAGATAATACTTGACCAGTCCAAGGAGCGACACTCGGATGGTTTTACTGTCCTCGGAAGTTAGAAGGTCGCAAGAAACGTAGTGCTGCCGTATCACATCCAGCAAGAACTGAACCCCGTACTTCTTACGGAAGAACTTGCGGTCATCTTTTATCACTGTCGAGATGTATTGTACATGGCCTGGAAATAACAAATGAACACTGTGATTATTGACAAGGAGGTGGCTCATTATGGATTGTTAAAGTACAAAAACTGCAAGAATATATTATATTTTATAATATTTGCAGCTCTAGAATTTTTATTTTTGCTGGGCTATTTTTAACTACTCCTTCTGAACATAAGTTAACTCATTCAAGTGATAAAAGGAAATTCAAGAAATCGCATATTTAAAATGTATTGGAAACTAAGCTCAAACTTAATGAACACATTTAGAAGGTCGCTAGAACCTCACAAATATTTTACTTCAAATCTACAAGTGACCAAAAATACCATAGTTAATCGAGTTACTATATATATTAAAATACCTGTAATGTATCCTTTGAGCTTGAACGTTAAGCCATTTGTTTATTAATTATTAATTATCTGACGAATTTATTAATTATATGTGCTGGTAAATAAAAAATCTAGCCCAAGGTAAATTAGTTTTATACAATTGATTAAGTTGATTATATATAAGGTAGAATAGTGTATAACTGGGAAATGTTATTTTTATATGCTATTTCAAGGATGAGTAAGGTTTAACTTAGAGAAAGCGTACCCGCATTTGTGTGTAGAGATAGAGTGTAAAATAATTAGGGTAAACCCCCCCCTCTGTATAACCAGTCAGGATTAGAACCATCTATTGATAGAGTGACGAGTAATATACTATTTGGAGAGGTAAGCGGGCGAGTATCAGTCGGTCCTCACCAATCCTGATGTGGAACTGACTGCGAGACCAGATCTTGAAGTTGAATAGAATGTGTTGGTAGAGAGCGCGGAGGAGAGGCAGGTTCGGGATGTCCCGTGTCATTTCCACGAGCAGTTGGGCAGCCATCAGGACATTCACATCCACCAGGTTCGGCTTGGTCTGACCATAAGAAAAACAATGATTTGATGAAACATTTATTGAAAACACTTTGTTTAACTAATTAAAAATCATGTATTTTATTGGTTAAACATAAATAATTAACTTAAATACAGAATATAATATTTACTAGCCTTATAAAGTAGGGAAATGTGAAAATCAAACAAATATCTTGATCCCATCTCAACTTGAAATATTAAAATGAATCTTGAAAATTTGAGAAATTTGAAAAAAAAATGAAAAAGCAAATAAATGTCCTAAGATAATGTAAATACCTAACCAAGAATTTAATATTTATGATAATACCGAAAACTAGGCCCCACTTTTTCCCCAAAAATGGGCTTCATTAAGAAATGTTTTGGTTATAAATATTGTTTTTCGTTATAAAACCTTGACATTATTAAGATGTTATAGTACGAAATTAAATTATAAATTATATACAATGCAGCTATCACCGTTTTATTAATTATATTTAAAATTTTTATGAGTTGTATCTTAGATGTTTGAATGGACTATGAGACAATCCAAAACAAGTACTAGACTAGCTGTCAAAAGGAACTCTATAAACTATATAATATGTAGGCCTACTTTAATAAAAACCTTCTCAATTTTCGACTTTCAAAGGAAGTAGTCTCGTTCTAGCGTCTCAATATTTTTTTTTAAATATTCTTTGTCTTGAATTTAAAAATTGGTTTTCACACATCCCTACTTTAAAGCAATAACAAACATATTTTAACTTTGATTCGGCTTTGCTTGAAATAGGAAAAAAAAAAAAGTTTTCGCACCCATAGAGTTGCATCATGAACTGTTTCCATCTTGTAGCGAGGATGATTAGTAAACTGCCTCCATCTCCAACTGTCCTTCCAACATTTTTCCCCCCTGCACTCTTTTGCACTCTGCTCCTCACACTTGCACACTTGGTGCTATCTCTTTATTTATTTATTTTAGATGACAAGTCGCGTATTTTCATTTTTGTTGACCTTTAAAAGTTAGTTAATAGAGTTGAGTCAAATAAACTCTTTCACAAATATAAATCTCCATTTTACCTACAAATATCTAAATTGAATCTGACATTTGGAAAAAAATTATGAACTTAAGAAGAAAGAGATACTTTAATATTAATATTTTTTTTTTGTTATAGTGCTTTCATTCATACAGTCAGTAAAGTGTTAAATTAATGGACTGGGGTCTGGTTGTTAAGTTTATACTATAATTATGTTGAAGGAAAACTACCAATAAGCAGTATTAAAGTTCTAAAACAAATTACAATTCAAAATAAAAAAAATATAGAATTTTTAATGAGATATTTTCTTGAATACTCAAATGTTTATTTAATATAATTAGTAGTTTGGGGGATTTGAAGGTTCGAGATTATCAATCGTTTAATTTAATTTCCAGATCCATAAACAAGACAATAAACTATTAAATTAGTTAACAGAGAGAGAACCAAGGACCATACGGAAAGAACCTACCCTTGCCAGAAGCACCCCGATAATTGATAGCCCGTTATTCTTCAGCAGCTGCTCTTGGTTCAGAGCGCTCCCTGAGATTATGTTCTTGAGCAAACTGAGAAACCCGGAAACTGGATTCTGCTCCAACTTCCAGTCTGGGGACAAACAAAACATGGGGCTTGTTTTATAAGAAGTTCCCTTTCCACCGACAATCAGGGAAAGTTATTCAAATTTGACATTATTGAAATGTCTTCTTTGATGTATTAATTACCTGCAAAAGTTAACCCGGGCAGTGGTTTTCTTTGAGTCAACGTGACAGAAAAAAAAACTCTTCCTTTTATTTTCTTCAGACCTAGTTTTTAATACATTTAAAAAACCTTGTCAAACATTTAAAATTCCTGCTTTGAAGTTCACATGTTCATGTGAAGGGATTACTAATTTTAAAATTTCCTAGAACTGCGTAATGCACATGAAAGACAAACAAACAAATTTTATTAATATAGAAAAGGTTCATCTAAAACGTTATCAATTGTTTCCAATAATTGTTACTGTATAATTTTTTTCTATATCATTAATTATTATTGTCATCACCGCGTCTCACTACCCGTTCGGGTTGTACGCACTTACGCTAATGTGTAATGGTAGGGTGATTGTGAGATGAAATGGAGGANTTGTGATTAATACACGTCTTGTCAGAGGTGAAGGAAGGGTTTGGTAATCAGATAAATCTTTACCGGGACCGAGGATTGAACCCCGGACTCACAGCACAGAAGTCTGACACCTTACCCCTAGACCGCCAGGTCACCTATATCATTAATTAAAAAGAATAAGAAGGCAAATCCAATTGTAATTTTGTATTCCGCCATTGTGTCAATATGAATTTCAGGCTTCCAAATAACATTCTTCTATGAAAATAAAACTGTATGATTAGGAAACAATGAAAGGAGGATAGAAGGGCTAAGCCTAAGCTTACCATGGAAATGTAGGCTCAAAGTTCACAATTGAAACCCAACAAAACATAAGACAGTAATTTTCAGAGCACAACAGGGCCGCTCCATCAGAGTAGACTAAAACACAATGGCTAGAGACTACTCACCAGAGTACGAACTAGAAGGAAGTATCTCCCAATCGTCAGAGTCCATGGAGCCGTGCCTCTCCTCCAGCATCTTACATTCCTTCTCGACCGAAGGGGATATGAAGCTCAGATCTGGACCATCCTCGCACTTGGAGGCGTTCTCCAGAAGAGGGAACAACACATGTACACCCCCAATACCATTGATGGCTTTCTGCAACATGTGACGATACAAATTGTCAATTCCACGTTCTCGCGGCGTCTTACTACCCATTCGGGCTGTACACAAATGTTCTAATTATGCTAATGTGTCAGGGATAAGTAAGGTTGAATATAAAGGATATGTACCAAAATGTGTGTGGAGGGAGAATGGAAAACCCACCTCGATACACCTGACCAAGATACAAACCCCAATCTTATCGTCATCAGCAGCCCAATCTATTGAAAAAGTGACACTTTAGACAATTGGAACACAAAGGGGGTATTGATTGTGTGGAATTAGGGTCCTGTAATCTGTGTTTGAATTATTTCATTGGCCTTCATTCAAATCTCTTGGATACTCCAAGACTTGAATATATGAGTGTACCATCTCTACTCTTTCTATATCATATATTCAAGATGGGAATTTGGAATTCTCAAATAAGGAAACTCATTGAGAAGTGCCGAGGATTCGAGATTATGGATTCAAAATTATGCTTGTACCTTTTTTTCTTTTCTTATCTTTAAACAGGATGTGTTTCATAGCTCTAATATATTGCTTAATTGGTGTCTAACCCAAGATAACTATGGGATAAATTTAAAATCAGGCCACTGATAATAATAATAATTATTATTATTACTATCATCATCACCGCATCTTACTACTCGTTCAGGTTGTACGCACATACACTAATGTGTAATGGTAGGTCCTAGCATTCCACACATTCACAAGTTGTGATTAATACACGTCTTGTCAGAGGGGAAGGAAGGGTTTGGTAATCAGATATGTCTGTGCCGGGACCGAGGATTGAACCCCGGACACCAACACAGAAGTCCGACACCTTACCCCTAGACCGCCAGGTCACCCACAGATAATGAATTTACCATTTTACTATTTAAGTTTTCTATGGCAGCTTAGTAATTAATATAGTGAAGTAAGCCTTTTATTTCCTTTGTTAAGATTTGAGATTTGCAGATAAAATTAAAGCTTCATATCCGTGAAATGGTGGATTCAACCTCAGCAATAATAAATCTATACATCAAGATTAATCTACTAAATCAATCAGATTATATTTTTAGGCATGGCCTGGGTAAATACTGGTTCTCTACCTTGATGCCAGTGGTATGGGTGAGTTGTGCGACCACGTGCCCGTTGTACTTGCTCCCTGGGGCTAGGTCTACGCAGAGATTGTTCCAACAGGCGGCGGGGGAGTAGCAGAAGACAAGCTTGCTCGTCAGTTCCGTGTATTCAGGGAGGTCGTCCAGGGCAAACAGAGCGTGGCAGTTCGGGCCTACATCACATCAAACCAGGGTTGCACCAACATTACAAAACTAAACTGCTTGTCAACTTCAATTTTGCTTCAAAACAAAATTTTGGCTTTGACCATCACAAAGCTTAGCCGATATTGAAAGCCAAAATACAAAATAAATAATCAATTTTTATTAGTATATTATTTTAATGTAGGCCTACATGACAACATTTTACAATAATTTAATAGCATGTTGCTGGTCATCCGGCCCGGAGGACCAAAAAAGGAGATAAAAACTCAAAAACGGGGGGAATCAAAGAACAACTAACACATACAAACCAATAAAAATAGGGAACTATATCCAAATGAACTCGGTTGGACAAACTATTACACAAAGACTATTTTACAATATTAAATATATACAGTTCAGAAACTGAACAGTTGCAACATGTTTTGTAATTTATATTGGCTGAAAGCTGAGCATTTTTGCAGTAAGGCACTTTTTACCCATTTTTATTGTCCAAAGTTATATTAAATATTCAAGAGTATAAGAGTATAAACATATTTTTTCAAACACAAAACCATTTTTATAAAATATTCAAACTTATGGTGTGCCCTATATGTTTCCTAAAATTATGCAAGGCTTTATTTTTCATGATTTTCTCCTCTTCTCCCATGTAAGGGATTTTCTGAAACCCCCCTTTGTCCCTATCTTACATAAACTTTTTGGATTTGATAAAATAGATTATTCTTATCATTTAATTACTTTTAGACACAAATATTGGTAATAAAGAGTGTGATATGAAATGTTATAATACTTTAATTGCAGTGAAATTTTATAATTAATAGGTATATTTATTTTCTGCCAAATAATGTTTACTTAAATATTTTGTCTCACTATAAACATTGATAAAAAATCTAACATAAAATTAATTCTGACCTCCAAACTCTCATGTAATTTAAAGATGGCTCCTTATTAGACTAGACTATGCTATAATTGGAAAAATCCCTAAAACTTGTCAGAGCCTACATTTGTTTGTGTTATGTGCCCTGGACAAATACTTTTAGTGAATGTCATGATTAATATTGATGAGTCGTTAGGCTACTGCAAACAATTAACTATCAACCCATTACACGCAAATATGAGGGGATATCCTGATTTGGGGCAAGTATAATAATTATTATTATTATTATTATTATTATTATTAAATTTCATACAATAAAGAGTTGGATTTCAATACAAAAAAAAGTCTGTAAATAAAATAATTTTTCCAGCTAAAAATGGTAATAAACAAATTAAAATTAAATAGGCATAGGGCTATAAATAGAAAAATTCTTCATCTTTAAGTAATTGTGTTTTATCACAATATGGCCTTCATAATAACCATTACTTACTTTTACTCTTTGATTTGGGCAAATAAAGTAACCAAACTGTGACCAATGAATTAATTATTGGTTGTTTAAATGTTAAGATAATTGTGACAATCGAGTTGGTGGTATATTTCTTTTCTGGTAATTTTAGGTAACAATAACAATTATTATTATTATTATTATTATTATTATTATTATTATTAGCACCGCGTCTTACTACCCGTTCGGGTTATACGCACTTACGCTAATGTGTAATGGTAGGGTGATTGTGAGATGAAATGGAGGACCTACAGTTTAACGTGGAATCCGAACCACGGTGGAGGCCTGGCATTCCCCACATTCACAAGATGTCTTGTCAGAGGTGAAGGAAGGGTTTGGTAATCAGATAAATCTGTGCCGGGACCGAGGATTGAACCCCGGCCGCCAGCACAGAAGTCCGACACCTTACCCCTAGACCACCAGGTCTCCAACAATAACAATTAACGACAACATATGCTAGCTACTGTTACAAAGTATCCCTTTGTTTAGTTCCTAAACCCTCGATCACATTTAAATAAACAGAAAGTATAATTCACGTTTAAAAAGACCAACTTGTCAATTTCGCAAAAGAAGATTCAATTTGGTTTTATTTTGCATGTATGCTAAATTTTTTGTTCCATTTTTGAAATCAAGTTGTAAACTGAAGTACCATTAGGAGTGACAAGAGTGGATAGGATGAGAAATGATAGGGTGAGAAAGGTAGTTAAGAAGACATCAGTGCAGGGCAGGAGAGAGAAAGTACGACGAAGATGGTACAGTCATGTGAGGAGAACGAAGGAGGGCCAAGGGACAAGTGGCTGAAGGGAGTGTGGAGGGGTGAGGAGAAGACTGGATCATTGTGGTGGAGGGAAAGGACCTGTCGGAGAGGTTGATGTTCCAAACAGACCTGGCTATTGGCTGGAAACTGCTCATTTTGATAAAGATTAAAGTTTCTAAAATGTTGCAATTAACTTTAACTGTGTCTTTATAGTCATTATGATGTGTAAGATAGTATCGAGGACTACGCCTTCAGATGACTTACCCGCGTCGAACAACGTCCTCGCCTGCAACTGGGTGAGCGCCTCGTGGAAAAGACAAGCCAGCCCCACCTGTCCCCGAAGACTCGTAGGGGAGCCCCATATGGTGTCTTGCATGCCGGCAGGGAAACTCTTCACGCTGGGGTCGAGTGGAGCAGACGAACGCAGAGGTAGGGTGAAATAGTTGGGTACCTGATGATCGACAGACACAAATATTAACAATTACAGAGATTAGACATATTATATATACACATCCAATGTCCATTTCCTAAGTTTTTTTCTTTATTTTATTTGATCCTTTTTACATGTTCATATTTAAATGTCCTATCATTTTTTACAAATTTCCCTCCCACTCCCCTTTCATTTTTTTGTTTCCTCTTTGGGACGATGTGTTGTGTGCTTCATTCTCCCTCCTGACGAGTTTCGATATAATGAAAACCTAAGTCGGGGATTGGGCGGTAAAGATCGATTTTCTTGAAGAGGCAGCCATTACCTCTTTGTCTAGTGGCAGCAGTGTAAAGTGTGAACTGCACTAGCTTGCTAGGCCTGTAGTAGATATTTCATAGTCTAACTTAAAACTAGGACAGGCACAACACCAAGCCCTTCGGCCGTTAATTTATCAATGTGAAAGGGTAAACCTACATTTGCCCAATGATACATTTTTCAGCCGTGATTGGAATCAAACCCGGGACCCTTATCTCAGTAGAGAGACATGCTACCAACTGATCTAAAGTGTTGGGATAGTATCAATATTGTTGTGAATTTTATATCGTTTGATTTTATAACTCGGATCAAACCAAAACGGAAAGAAATTGATTAGACTGCAAATACCACAATTTGTCTAAAATATGTTCATTTATTTTTATATATTTTTAATAACAATTTTTGGTGAGGTTAAGTAAATACTTATTAATTATAACCATATTGACCTGAAAATAAGCTGTGCTTTTTCCCACAAAGAGCCTTTAAAAACATTTGCACAGCCTATTATCACACCCTTGGATATTATGTAACCAATGAGTTAACTTTGAGGATTGAAGATATATATTGAAACAGTTTATAATCCCCACAACAGATGGTGCTCTCTGTCATTTAACTTTAACAAGGTGAATTGTTGGCACATGAGTATGTTGCAGAACTTACATTTAAACTTGATTAGTTTTGGTCCCTAGACCTAAAGTTATCTTCTTCTTTTTTTTATAATGTGACTCATTTTATTTAATATTATAATTATATTATATTTAACTAAGATATGGTTTGATTCAATAATTTACAAAAGATTTGTCAATATATGAGTTGTGGTGTAGCGCAGAGCAGCATAGCATAGCGTAGTGTAGTGTATTATTATTATTATTACTACTAGCACCGCGTCTTACTACCCGTTCGGGTTATACGCACTTACGCTAATGTGTAATGGTAGGGTGATTGTGAGATGAAATGGAGGACCTACAGTTTAACGTGGAATCCGAACCACGGTGGAGGCCTGGCACTCCCCACATTCACAAGATGTCTTGTCAGAGGTGAAGGAAGGGTTTGGTAATCAGATAAATCTGTGCCGGGACCGGGGATTTTACCCCAGACCCCCGGCACAGAAGTCCGACACCTTATTCCTAGACCGCTAGGTCACCCTAGTGTGGTGTAGTGTAGTGTAGCATGGCGCAGCATAGCATAGTGTGGTGTGGTGTAGTGTAGTAACTAGGGTTGTTGGATCATAGCGAGCGTCACCTGGTTAATGAGCGCTGGAAAGATTCCTCTATCCATTACAGCCCCAGGGAGGAACCCTCGCTCGGACTTTCCATCGCTACCGGCGCTCGATGACGCGTTGGATACACGCTGGACCACAGAACCGATGGTGCAAAAGGTGAACGGCTGAAATAAATAGGGCAGTCATTTGTTATGAAACTTGCGGTAACTAATAGAGGCAGAAGTTGTTAATGGCAATCAGCAATGTCGACAATATACCTTAGAGAATAAGATAAGAAGGGTGAATTTTAAGGGGTTATACGTGCAACCACCAACCTCTGTTGACTAACCATTGTAATGCCCTGGGGGTAAGTAACAAGGGCACATCTTGATAAGATAGAGATATAGGAAATTACTAACTTTTTATTTTATTTGAGGTATTAAACATGCACTTTCTGAACAACACAACTTACAAACTAACATAATTATATAACAGACAGAGCACCAAGTCCCTCAGATGATACTTTATCAAAGTGAAAGGGCAGGCCCTAATTTCGCCAACAATACATTTTTCTGCCTTTAATTGCCTCCATTCTTCTCCTCTCACTTGAACACTTAATGTTATCTGGTCCACTCCTCTTTCTTTGCCTTCCCCACATGTTTTATATATATCATTCTGTTTGGGATATTTTCCCTCCTCCTTACATGACCATACCATTTCAGTCTTGCACAACAGTGTGTGGATACAGGATCCATTGATATACCATTTGATAGTCGGAAGATAAGAGCTAACTTACGTCGGTCATGGAAGGAGATTTGACGCTGGCCCCCATCCTCTGTATCCCGTCAATGTACACCGCAATCTGATTCTGGCCAAAAGGTCTCCTGAGAAATATAGCAAGTCAAACAATGGAAGGGCATGAGCCTGGATTGTTTTCTACAGATTCACAACTTATCAACATCTTGTTAAATTCAAGTTATAGACAGCCCTGATAAACTATTTTGTGAACGTGAATCTTCACTTCAACTACAAAACTAGAATCTCTATACAGATCATAACCTTTGAAAATATGGCTTATATAAGAGGTTTATAATGTTATATTAATTCTTAGTTTCTATATAAAATAGAAATAGAATATGCTGCGCTCATTAAACTTTAATACATTCAGATAATTGTCAAATCAATGGTCTGGGGTCTGGTTGTTGAGTTTGCCTTATAGCTATGTTGAGTTTGAACCACCAATAGGGACGGTGAGAAATATGAAACAAATTCTAATTTAAAATTTGGAGGAAAAAAATATTCTCATTCTTTATTTTAAAGTTTATAATCTGATAATATGTTCTCAAATCCTCGAATCTCAAACATATTCAAGGACTCAAGGATCCTTACCCTAAATTCTATTAACCAAATAAATACATTTTAATTGGAGATGGAATCTTCAAATCCCTTGAATCCTACGGTATTCAAGACATTCGAGAATCTAAAAACCAGAAAGAGTATCTCAAATACAATTATGAAAACCTTGACTTAATATAACAATTTTAAGAAATTGGTAAAAGGGATAAAAAAAGACTGTGTAGTTGGAGGAAGAGCAAAATCACTAATAAAAGGAGGAATTGTAATAATATAATTCATAATCAACACAAATAGCTTCCGGCCATCGGCTGGGTTCATTTGGAACATAAGCCTCTCCACCCCCCCGCCCCCCCCTTGTCCCAGTCCTCTCCTCCCTCCTACACTCTCCTACTTACGTCCTTCAGCCATCGGTCCCTTGGTCTTCTACCCACCCATATACAACATCCTCCCCCCCCTCCATTCCTCTCACATGGCCACACCACTTTAGTCAGGCCTTCTCTCTCTTCTCCTGGACTGGCTCCTTCTTTACTATCGCTCTTATTCTCTCATTTCTCATTCTCTCAAATTTGGTCACACCGATCCTGCTTCTTAGAAATCTCATTTCACTTGCCCGCATTTTGCTTTTATCCTGTTCCTTCGTTACCCATGAACCTTGAAAAGTGACAACTGATAGGGATCTGCTGAAGCCAGTGGAGGATGCAGAATTGTATTCAAAATCGGAATAATATAATTAACTTACTAAAAATGTGTTTTATTTGTTATTTATGATGTGATAGAAATAACAATAAAAAATCATTTGTCAGTGACGCTCAATCTTAAAAACGAAATTTTAATTCAATTTTAAATATTTTCATTTAAACTTAAATTGTACATTTGTAAAAGAGTTGATTTTTAATTTTGATTCGAAAGAAAATTTAATATCCAGTTTCAAGATATATATGATTCCACACAGCCCTAATAAATTCTAATATTCAATCTAACTAATAAAATGTACTTGTACATCCAAAGAGAGAAGTGGTATTTCACCTGGCGGCGATGTGGCAGATGTTGATGCAGTGCCATTGGCCGTCAAGAATCGGGAAGTCGGTCACAGTCGCCGTCAAGAACTCCTTCTTGGTGTTCACGCCCACCACCACGGCTCCGTCTGGACGGAAGAACGCTTCTAGACCCAGTCCGGTGCTCGTCAACAGGCTGACGAGTTAACGAACATATAGTGTTTGAAAACAAACCGAGGCGTAGCAAAAAGGAAGGGAACAGGCCTTAATAAAAGTACCTGATAGCGTAGTTCCCTAATTTTATAAGAAAATATTGCATCAAGTTTTTATAACTTTTAACTGTCGAGTAAATTGTGTTAAGCGTTTCTAAGTCCCTTCCCTCCTGATGATCTCCAATCAAGCATAATTTGTTAACACAAAAGTTTGTTATGGTTGGGTTCTTTTAAAAGGCAGCCATTTTTTCTTTGACCATTGGTATAACTGTAAACTGTGTTCATCTTTTCATCATTATCATCCCTCTTACGCGATGTTGTGCTATAGCTTTTTTTTTCTCCCCTAAATAGTTTCCCACTTTTCCTATATGCAAATGTGAATACATTTCCTTTAAATTCTACCTTACACTTTAATTATTTTTCCCACTGTAGCTTAGTACCCACTTGGCATATAAGCATACATTAATTATGCAAATGAGACAGGGATAAGGAAGGTATAAATTCAAGGAAATGTATTTGCATTTTCATTGAAGTAGAGTGTAAAATAATTTAGAAAAAAACACCACCAGTACATCTGACTCGGATTATAGCCCAGGTCTCCTTATCATCGACAATCCAGTCCGACCAGAGAGTGACGGGTTAGCCAATGTTACCACCGATGTGCGTTACCTTCCCGTTCGTTCTCCCATTAGTAGGGGTGTGCGTTACCTTCCCGTTTCTTATCCCATTAGTAGGAGTGTGTGTTACCTTCCCGTTTCTTATCCTATTAGTAGTGGTGTGCGTTACCTTCCCGTTTCTTATCCCATTAGTAGGGGTGTGCGTTATCTTCCCGTTCCTTATCCCATTAGTAGGGGTGTGCGTTATCTTCCTGTTCCTTATCCCATTAGTAGGGGTGTGCGTTATCTTCCTGTTCCTTATCCCATTAGTAGGGGTGTGCGTTACCTTCCCGTTCCTTATCCCATTAGTAGGGGTGTTACAAGTTCACTTTTTCAATTCAAAGCGAATAACATGGAATCAAAGATTGAATGCTTAACATATGACTAAAGTTGGATAAAAATATTATACTTTGCATAAATATATAAATTTAGGTACTAAATATAATTGATAAAATATATTTCAAACATAATATATTTTGTCTTAAAATGATAAATTACGTTGTTATTATAGCAAAATGTGATTTTATTATTTTAAATTATTATTATGTGAACATTGATTTGGGATGTAAACAAACACAGAAAATTAAAATCATAAATTAGTGTGTTTTTTTTTTTGCAAAGCTCCATAGATGCCGAATACAGAATTTAGCAATAGAATTGAAATTGAAGTGGGCAAATAAGTTATACAATTCCAAGTTGAAGTTTTTGAAGCTTTACACACTATCTGTTAGTGTAAATATGCAGACAATTAGTAAGGTGTTATGCACAAATATATCCTCTGGGCATGCTATCCGTCCCTTCACAAACCATTTACCTAATTTAAAAATAGATACATAGATAATCTCCACAAACAAAACAAAGTTATTACTTGAAAAGTTGCCTGCGGTAATTGGTAGGACTGGTGGACTTGGTTCCCTCAAAGATGTCGAGCCTGACCCAACAGTGGAAACTAAATCCGTAGCCGGCACCGGGCCATTTCTTGATACCGGGGACACTGATGCCATCTGGAAACAAACATGAGAACACTACATGCTCACAGGCACAGTCAGGAAAAATTGAAAAATATTGTAACAAAACTATTTCATTTTTTTTTTTACACTGATTGGAAAAGAAAATTGTAAGGTTTTTTTCTTTACCGGTTTCATTCTGAATGTCGAAGTAACTTTGACAGTCCAGGTAATCCTCCTTTCTTGCGACGGAAGACATGGCATGAAGCAGTTGCACCCTGTACGGAAACTATCGAGAAAAACCCATCAGTAACATCTCAGAATCACACAACAATTCATGACATACACTGATGTGTGTGTCGGTTGAGGCAGACATTTAAACTAATTTTATTAATTTATTATAATCGCAGAGTGCCGTAAAATTAAAGTTATCATCATAATCACATTATCCCAAAGTAATGTCAAACTAAAAGAACGTATTTAAGTTCGGTTTTGACCTTTTGCCACTAAGAGCAAGGGCCCAAGGTGAACAGTGATACCTAAGTTGGAGGTCAGTTAAATGATAAGAGCCGATTTGTAACAAAGAGCTCAATTGTATCTTTCAAGCCACATGTTGGCTAAGGGTAGTATTGGAAAGGAATCAACATCGGCAAGGTGTGTCGGCACCGTTTGGATAACTTGTAAAATGTTTTAAAGACTGTGAATTTTAATTAATTAATGAAGAGACTTGTTTTTTTTTTAATCAATGGTCAGTCAAGTATTATTGTATCAAAATCTCGATGATCGTGGCGCGAGGTGGCGCCTATGGTAGCAGAGCGTGGTTTCCATCCACGGACCTCTGGGTTTTGTGCCCGGGTGTGAGTGAGGGAAATAAAAACACAATTGTTATCTTATTGTTATCTAAGGACCAGGACCAGGAAAAGACTGCAGCCTTGAGGAAGTGAATAGGATAAGTTAGGATAAGCTTTCTTTTACTTTTGTATTAAATGTATTATTTTATAGTAATTAGTATATAAGTTAGGTTTAGGTCCATGGTAATGGCTTTGTGGGGAAGGTAGGCGGGGCGAGATCTTGATAGGGCACCTCCCCAGGTGGTGAATAAGGGGATGCCCAGTCCCGTTGGGACTCTTGCTGACTCAGAACCACCGGATCCGGTAGTGGTGGGATATCCAGTGGGGTGGGGTACTATATATGGACATTAGGTTTAGGCGCTAACATCGATGTAGTTAATAAATAAAAAGGAATTGTGAAATAGGAGAATAGAGTTAAAAAGGGTAGCACGCCCCAGTTTTTTAAATAGGTATAGGGGTTAGGTCTAGGATAATGTTCAGGTTGTCCCTTTTCACTTAGTTGAATATATTTGTTTTGTTAAGGTTATTATTCTAAGAACTGTTTTGTTGTTTATCTAAATTGTATTGACTGATTGTAGTACTAATGTTTTATTTTAAACTATGTCTAAATAAACTAAACTAACAAAGGGTGTGCAAACTCTTATTTTCCTGTTTGAAACAAAGTCGAATTGAAGATAGCGCAAGAGAACAAAATTTACAACTCATTTTTTTTATTCCAGATGTATATGTTTTAAGCAACATTCTCTTTTTTCTTTTAACTTTTTGTGTTGAGAAATTCACTAACCACAGAGTCAATCATGTTTTAATTTTGACTTTACTTACTTTTTCCTTATCGTCTTCCCTCAGCAGAAGGAAGATCTGTTTCAACTCGTACGGCGTTATGGAGTGCGAAGCCAGGGCTTCAATCAGTTTTATCAGTTCATTGGCAGCTTTCGCATTCAGTTTATCGTGATTTGCCAGAGTTTGGCACACAACGTGGATCACCCCTTTCTGACAAGCGAGGGATTTACTAGGACACACAATACACAAGAATTAGACAAACAGATCCGCCATGGCATTAATTAGATGATCAACCATAAACAAATTAACACAAAAGGGAGAAAAAGTATATTAAAAAAACATTAGAACTAGATATAGGTTCAATATAATTTTTAAGAATCCAAATCTTCAATTTACCTTCAAATCCCAAATCAAAGTCTTGGAAAAATTATGAACACAAGAGGAAATATAAATATAATAATAATACTGGTAAATACAAATAGTATCTAAATGTTTACATTTTTTCTTATAATCCATTCATTGTAGCATTCATACATTCAGTTAAACGTTTATTTACATGTCTGGGGTCTGGTTGTTGAGTTCATCCTATAATTATAATTGGTTCTGAACCACCAATAAACAGTATGAGGGCTCGTAAACAAATTTACAACATGATCAAATTTTAAAAGATTTTTTTTTTTAAAGAATACGAGTCTTGTATCCAAAATTTTCTTTAGTTCTTGAATCTAAAATATTTGTAAGAATTTGAGAGAATCGAGGATTGGAGGTCCACACAGAGTACAAAGAGAGGAAATGAACAGGAACTACTGTGAGTTTCTCTTTCGTGTAATATTCATCCCTTTTACAAACCTATTTATGTGTCCTATCTTTTATCATTTTTGTGTTGTTTGTTTCCTATTTTAATAAGTTGTGCGGTGCATTTCTCACTCCCTCCCTCCTGATAATTTCAGAAAAAATATTAGGTTGAGGAATTGGACGGTAGAGATACATTTTTCTCAAGAGACAGCCATTACCTTTCTGTCCAGTGGCAGCAGTGTGAAGTGTTCGTTTCCTTGTAAGAGCAATAATGTGTTTGTTCCCTTTTATACGTTCCCATCCTTCTTTCCTTTACCATCTTCCAAATCTATGTAATAAAATGTACCTAAAAAAGGTGAAAATCTTTTTTTTTCTTCAAAGAACAAACCAATTTATTTACCTGGGAAGGTTGGCAGTGCACAGTTGGTAGAGCGATCCAGAGAGCTCCATCTGATCGTCGGCGCTCATGTCTACCATCCATTCTATCAGGGGCACCAACACTTCAGCATTCTGGCAAAATAACCAGATTATTAAAATAATGTCATAGCTGAAGATAATATAAAATAATGTTACACGTAAAGTTACTTGATTTTTAGTTAAGAAAAAAAAATTGCAGAGTTTGTAATAATATGTATGAAATAAAGTTAACCAAGAAAGTTATATTATGTCATCTTTGGGGAGGTTGTGTTGCGCATTCCTAACTCCCTCCAGATCGGTTCCAATTAGATCAAACCTAGAACAAGGGATTGATCGGTACCGATCAATTTTTCTTCAAGAGGCAGCCATTACCTCTTTGTCCAGTGGCAGCAGTGTAAAGTATGAACTGTGTTCTTTTCATCATAAAAACCTTATTGTATTCATTCCTTTGTTTATATTTTTATCCATCTTTCCATTACCTTCTCCCAAATATGTATAACAAAGTACCTCAAAAAGCGAAAAATGGTTTTCCTTAAAGAGAGATATGTCATTAAATAAATAAATTAATAGTAAAGTGAAGAGATGGGAAGATTACATAGCAGCAAGTGTGCAAGGGAGAAAAGAATGGACTAGAGTAAGGGATGAAAGATGGCGGAAGGACAGAGGAAGATGGAAGATTGTACTAAACTGGCCCAGACACAGGCTGAAAACAGTTTTTTATCATTATCATTGTTGTTATTGTTGTTGGTATTGTTATTATTGTTGTTGTTATGTTGTTATTGTTATTATCATCATCATCATCATCATCATCATCATCATCATCATCATCTAAACAGTGTCAGAACAGTTTCATCCCTGCTTTTAGTCAAACTACAAAGGTCGGCAGTTAGGGGAAGCTACTCAAACCGGAAGCAGGAGCTTAGCTTTCAAGTGCAGGGACGTGACAGACCCTGGCGAGTACTGACCTGTAAGGTTGGTGCTGCCAGTTCCTCCTCTGTGGCCATACAAAGAAGTGCCTTGAGAAGCTCCCTAGAAGGCGGACCTAATGTTCTCAGGACAGAGAATAGCCTCTCGTAGCCAGCAGTCTTTATCATCCTCTCCTGAAAACGTAGCCCAGCGATATTAAACACAACCCAGACATTGTGTTCTACACTACCACTACTGTCTATGACTGACCAGAATTGTGTTTTGTCGTGTCTGTGTTCTTAAAGTCTCTTCTCAACCAATGTTAAGGAAGTGACCCTAGATTATAGTGTACATCTTATTTTTAAACAACAATTTATCCCAGAGTTATTATTATTAGAAACAGTTTTGAAGATAATTATACTCGTCCCAAGTAATTAATTTTTATATTTCCTTAATACCACGATATTTAATTTAGAAAAAAGTGTTTATTTATCCATATTAGGGTTGAACAGGTAGGAATTTTCTCCCTTCGTGATGAGTTCTATTCAAGTCTTGACTAATGTAGGTAAAATTTGTAGTCTGAATATTTAAAGATGAATTTCTGTAATAGACCTATGCATGTACCAGAAACACAAACATATTTTTTAGAATGATAATATTTATTGAAAATAAAAATTATGATTAAATTTTTCAATGTTTAACTTATATTAATGTAATTTTACACTTAATTTACTGTGAGAGGTAGGTTATTGGCACAGCTGACTACAGCTTAGGGCAATAGTGTAATTATCCAAGTTAAGACCGACCGCTACCTTTGAAGGTAAACGAAGTGTACAAGCTTGTTTTTTTTTCAAACGAGCAAAAGCAAAGATTTAACTACTATTTGCTATGAAATAATAATTTAAAATTGAAGAAAGTTAATTAAACTCAGAATGTTGGTGTTGTGGAAATAAATATTTTGAGTCTGGCTAGAAAAACTACTAAAGCTCAATCTGAGCTCAACTTGACAAGCACTCACAGGGCCCTATGAACTATTTACCTTACAAATGGAAGAACCAATCAATATGGAAGTCACAGTTCTGACGCACACTGCCGCCAGAGTCTGCTTTTCAAACGAAAACCTCTGAAACAAACCAACACAATGTGGAGGAGAGAAACATAGCAAGAGGGAGAAGGGACAATGTTACCGAGGAGAGTGAGAGAGAAGGGACAATGTTACCGAGGAGAGTGAGAGAGAAGGGACAATGTTACCGAGGAGTGTGAGGGAGAAGGGACAATCCTACCGAGCAGAGTGAAAGAGAAGGGACAATGTTACCGAGCAGAGTGAGAGAGAAGGGACCATGTTACCGAGGAGAGTGAGAGAGAAGGGACAATGTTACCGAGCAGAGTGAGAGAGAAGGGACCATGTTACCGAGGAGTGTGAGGGAGGAGGGACAATCCTACCAAGCAGAGTGAGAGAGAAGGGACCATGTTACCGAGGAGAGTGAGAGAGAAGGGACCATGTTACCGAGGAGAGTGAGAGAGAAGGGACAATGTTACCGAGCAGAGTGAGAGAGAAGGGACCATGTTACCAAGGAGAGTGAGGGAGAACAGAATCGTGCACCTTCTGGTGACAACTGCAAGAATTAATCTGCCGGAGCACTTTTGTTGTCTTCAAGTAATAACTCCGGAGCACTTTTGTCGTCTTCAAGTAATAACTAGACAGTTAAGTGCAAGTTGGAAGCACCCAATGAGGTTTGATCCCCGGCCAAGTTTACTAGGGACACAATTTTCTTTTAGGATGGTTTTCAATCATATTTGTAGCACAGCATCTCACCACCCGTTTGGATTATACACATATGTACTTATTACACTTATGTGTTAAGGATGAGAACAGTTGAATTTAGAGGAAGTTTACCCATATTTGCGTGGAGAGAGAGAGAGTAGAAAATTGTTTAGGTAAAACCACCCTCAATACACCCAATTGGGATTCTAAGTATTGAGAGAGTGACGCCTTAGACTGTTTGACTACCGAAGAGGATAGTTTTCCATTCTCTTTCCAAACAAGTGTTAGCAAGACATGTTTGTTTATTCGTGATCCATGTCTTACCAACCACCCGACAGATAAACTACAGTAGCTCCATGGCATCTTTGGTGCTGACCAACAGCTTTAAATAGTTACCAGACCAAATTACGTATCCCTGCACCGAATTAGATGATCTGTAAAAACATGTGTTTAGCAGCTGTCACTTTTGACAGTCAAAATTTAGGTATATACTTAAATGTTGACTGTCATAAGTCAGCTGTGAACTGTCAGTCAGCACCAAAGAAGCCATGGGGCTACTGTAGTTGTAGTGTCTGGTATCCAGCCAGGGCTCACCAAACTTTCTTCCACAAGTGCGACCAGGGTGTCCAACATGTGGTTGTCTACCATGACCAACTGGAGCTGCTCTCTCTGATCAGGATCCTGAACTAGCAGTAGCCTCAACGCTCCCACCACCTCGACGAGGGTCTCTGACGACTTGTCTTGCCACTCCCCGGTCACCAGTTCCATCAGGGAGTCCTGGTAGAACTGGAGGACTGTGCCCCCCTCGATCTGTCTCTGAAACATTGAGTGAAGGACAGGGTGAGTGTTATATGAGGAGATCACTTACGCTGCAAGTTGTGAGACACAGTAATTAAACTAATAGACTTGCTCGTAATGAATCATAAAGTACATTCACACATGCAGTATAGTCCAATCTTTATAGAAATGATCTTATCTGACAGCTGTAAAGTTACTAGAGCTACTTTACTGTATTCATACATCAAGTCAGGTCACTTTTTATAGATTTTATCAGCTGCCTCGGTGGCATAGTTGGCTAACGCGCTTGTCGTGTTGAGCTCGACTGCTGAGGACGGGGAGATCGAGGTTCGAATCTCGGTCGGGTGAACTGGGGGTGGTTTTTCCTAAATGGTTTTCCACTCTCCCTCCACGCAAATTCGGGTTCACTTCCTCTAATTCAACCCTCCCAATTCCTAATCCATTAGCGTAATTAGTACTTGAAGTGTATAACCCGAACGGGTAGTAAGACGCGGTGCTAAATAATATTAATAATAATATAGATTTTATCAATGTTGACTGAGAAAAAAGATATGATTGCATTTTATAAAAGGCCCTTTATATGAAAATGAATATTATTTTTTAAGCATCATGTCTTACTAGTCCTTTGGTTTGAAAGCCTATATATTAATGACGCTCTTGGCTTAGGGATGAGTAAGATTTAAATCAGTGGAATTGTATCCACTTTTGCGTAATATTTGAAAAAAAAAACCATCCTAAGTACAATCGAGCGGGATTCAAATCTCGATCTCCCCGTCATCGGCAATCTGTTTATCGCTATAGTGACACCTTAGACCATGCGGCCACCAAATGTTGATGTTGCAGAGGGTAGTAGTGTAGACTCACCTGGTCCGGTGCACACTTGTTGAGCACCTGCACCATGATGACAAAGCACTGTACCGCGGTGCGCCTCACGTCCCGGTCGGCACTGCCTTGGGATATCACTCCCATCACGATGTTCACCGTCGCAGGGCAGATAGCCCTCAGAGCATTGTGCTGGGGGCGAGGAACACAGTCAGGTGAGGATACAAGTGGGGGGCTTGGGGGTGCTAGCTCTTCCCCATATTCCATATTAGATAAAGTACTTTATTTGAGAGTATTTATAAACAGGAGAACTTTCGACAATCCAGACTAAATGGGGATAGATATTACTTAGTGTTCTTCTCCCTTCTGGTGTCCCCTGAAAATTACTCTCCTGTTTTTCTTATCTTTTAATTGTGAACTTTAGGGTGGGGATGTAGGGGACGTGAGAAAAGACCTGTGTTTTTTGCAGTTTTTATAGCAAAACTTTTTTTTTGACCAAAATATATACAATAATGCTTAAGTACAAAAATATTGTTTGTTTTCCTTCAAATGGTGGTATCAACAGTAATTGTTGAAAAATCTGTCATGGGCATAGCGGCATTAGATGACACACTTTTTGAATGAAAAGAAATAGTTGCCATTAAATTCCAGGACATCATTGATAGATATTCAACAACTGTTGATATCAACATGTGGAGAAAATTAAACTGGATGTTTGTACTGAAGCAATATTGTATACATTTTGGCAACAACAAAAAAAGTGTTGATGTAAAAACTGCAAAAACAGTCTCTTCTCGCGACTCCTTCATTCCCACCCTAAAGTAATGTTTCCGGGAACTACAGCTGGCGCTGAGCCCTGGTGTGGTAGGACATATTTTGGTAATTTCTGCATCGACAAAGGATAAACCCCAGGACTCCTCCCCTCAAGTGACACACACAGGTGTTTGTTGGTTCAAATTTCTACTTTCAGGGCAGATACACAAGTTTTATCATAAGACTACAGCCCTCTCACCACTTTGCAAAACAGTTTTTCTTTAGTTTTTCCTGAATTATCTTTTTTTATACTTTCATCTAGTGAATGACAAGTTTTTCATTAATATTTTAACAACACATGCTTTTTTTTTTCAACGCAAGCAATTACTTGTGACCCTGTGTAGCTGTGGTATAAAAACAGTGTAAGGCATCTCATGTTAGGACGACATCTTGATAATACATTTTGCTAACATGCAAGAAACAAAATCTCCCACTAGAGTTTTTAAAGTTTAGACTCAAAAGTAATGGTGGTTTTAGTCATGTATTTAAAATAACTGATTTTTTCCCCTTTGTTTTCCCCGGAAGTGACAAGTGATATCACTCACCGATATGGTTTGTCAAATCACGATTCAGACTTAGCTCTTACAAACAACCATAATGTTTGACCAAGTTCTATGTTCTGTATATTATTCAACATCACACTTGACGGACATATTGGCAAACATTCTGTTAATACAATCACCATAAATAGAGTAAATACATTTGTACAGTCCAACCTTCACAGGAAGAGCCTTTTAGAAAATACAAACATGTTTTGTTACAGTCAACATTGATAACATTTAATGATATTATTTTATAATAAAAAAAAACCATGGCATCCGTCTGCAATTTAGCTATAATGATCAAGTGGCAGCTGCCTGTTGGCGAAGATAGTGCTAACTTATGTAGATATAGGGTAGCATGTTTTCAGCACAACCGTTAATCTCAGTTTTATAGACCAGCGCCACCACTTCTTTATTCAAGTATTTTCTACGAGGCTGAGTGTTGCCTCATGGGAAATACTTGAATAAATAAGTGGTGGTTCATGGATCTCATGGCTTGACGTAAGAGTGGATCCGGTAGTTTTTCTAGCTGTCAGATAAGGCTCTTTCTATGAAAATTGGAATGTGGCGATTCTTGCAAGCAGCAGAAAATACTTGGCAACACCGCAAAAAAAGAGAATCATGCTCGAATATACTTTCGTCGTAATTTAAAACACAAACAATAGATACATTTAAATACACTACCACAATAAAACTATGACTAAAAATAAATATTTATAATTTAAGGAATACCCTATACATTATTTATAATTTAAAAATACTATTGAATATATAAATTTTTATAACCATTTAAGGAATTTATCAGTAATCCTTGTAAAGGATTATAGAAATATATAGCACCAAGCAAGCAACACGACGAAACATTAGCAATCTTTCGAACAAGGCATCGCTTGTTGGGAACTGTCTAATCGTCTACAAAGCTTACTCCAATGAGAAACTAGAGTTCAAAATCAACTGCAACTCATTCCTGCATGACAAAGTGGTAAGAGATATAATTACTTTATTCAAAACCATCCTCCACCAGTAAAACGTGCGAGATTTAAGGTTGTTAAGTTACTCTACATTTTGTATGAGCAAGTATTACAGAGACATGCGTCGGCAAACCGCATGCTTTCCAACAGAACACATCCCCATTTTTACAAGCGGCTACTAACGCCAGACTAGCATCTTTAGGGGGTCATGAGGTTTTCTAGGAAATAATATTGTCAGTTTACTTGATAAGGGCAATCGAAAACATTTATATTTTCATAGTTTTCAGAAAAAAGTTTAGTTTGAATACTCAGCCTAAGTAGCTATAAAGTTAGTAGTGTCTGAGAAATTTTGAAACTGCGGGGGGGATATCATCTTTGATCTTTGACTTTGCTTGGGGGGGGGAATATGGCTTCAAAAATTGAGGGGATCATGGCAAAAACATGATAACCTGTATTTTATGGAAACATGTTTTAGCGGTGATTTCTGTTAGTTTACCTCTTGAACTACAAGTTGTTTATGGTCAGTCAACACCTTGAGGAGAGCAAATTTCAAAAAATATATTATTTATATTTTATATACAGGTTAACAGATTTTATAAATGTTTAGATAAAACTATATGAAGGTAGATTGTGTGGATCAAAAGAAAGAGGTAGGCCATATAAGATGTAATTAAATGTTGTAGACGAATGTGTGAAAAAAGATAAACATTAAGATTTTCAAGAATAAAAAAGCATGTTTAACTTTGTGTATGAAAGTTGTTGAAACAAAGGGAGTATGCAAAGATAGGAGAGTGTGGAGAAAGTTAGTGAGGATGTATCAAGTATGGAGTTGTTGTTTTTTAAGCTAAATTCACAGTTCCCTGAGGAACCGGCGGGATTGGGTAGGTATGTTTTTTTTCTTACATCCATTACTGTTTCCAGGCCTTAGGCCTGGGTCAATATTGTATTCAAGTAATCTATTTTCCAATACCGGATTGCTAGGCCTGTCAGTGATTCATATGCCTTATGATCTAACTTATATCTAGAACCGACACAGCATCCAGTCCCCAGGCATTAATTCATCACTGTGAAAGGGTAAACCCACATTTCACCGATTATCAATGTTTCAACCATGCTGGTAATCGAACACAGGACCCTTAACTAAGTAGAAAGTCTTGCTACTGACTGATCTAAGGCGTCCGAGTATGTACAGTAGCCCTATGGCTTCTTTGGTGCTGATTGACAGCTTTAAAAAGTTACCAGACCAAATTACGTATCCCTACGCCAAACTAGATGATCTGCAAAAACATGTGTTTAGCAGCTGTCACTTTTGACAATCAAAATTTAAGTATATACCTAAATGTTGACCGTCAGAAGTGAGCTGTCAGCTGTCAGTCAGCACCAAAGAAGCCATGGGGCTACTGTATGTATGAATGTTTAAATAGTGACTATATTCAATATAAATTGATTAGGGTTATCATGTTTTTGACCCAACATCCCCAATCACAAAGCGTTGCCAATTATATTGAATTTTTTAGCATAATTTACTAGAAATTATGCTAATGGGTTAGGAATGAGGAAGGTTGAATTTAGAGGAAGTGTATCCACATTTGTTTGGAAACAGAGTGGGAAACCCTTTTAGGAAAAACCACCCCGAGTACATCCAGCCTTGATTCGAACCTCAATCTCCCTCTTTTCGTTAGTTCAGTCTATTGCGAGAACGACACTTTGGACCCCTCATTCACTGAAGATGTTGTTTATGTATAATTTATTGATAGACACCAATCAGACAATACAATCAAGAACTACTCGGATATATCAAACAGCTAGTAAGAGTCTGTATATATATATCACTTGTACTATTGTTTAAAGCTTGCTTAAGACACAATTCATTATTATTTAACATTCACAGGATACAGCAACAGTTACTTATGGTTCACCTTTCAAAAAAATTGTGCAATTAGGAAATGTGGGTAGTTAATACACTTGGGATGGAGGAGAATGAACTACCGGAACAGACGTGAGCGTACCAGACGTCGACACGATTGGCAGTACAGATTGTGTTATCAACCCTAGCGATGGATAGCCCCCTCTTCCCATCCCTAATGTTGTGGGGTTTCAACTTATCTTTAGGTGAATGATGGAGTAATTACTTTTATTTAAGCTCGTCAATCCTTCGATACCAAGTAACGATGAGGTCTAATCAGCTTTATCTTGAATATGAACCTTATACAACATGAAAAGACGATTAAAAGGTTAACTTTAGCACTCTCTCATGATTTGATTTGATTCAATCCTTTTTTTTTTTCAAATTCTTGTATCTTGAATATGTTTGAAGATTTGAAGGATTCCAAAGACCTATCTATCCTTAATACAACGCTGACTATCAGCAAATGTAACTATAAAACAGGACCGATGAACAATAATATTGAACACGTGAACATCACACACCGCTAACTGGTCAAGGATCGAACCCTGATTTCCTTAATCAGTGGTTTCCAAATACCCGCATTTGTGTGGAGGAAGAGGGAAAAACTTTTT
>CABFOV010001707.1:84652-106810 GCA_902141375.1 Timema poppense | reverse complement strand
CTAAATGAATAGTTTATTGCCTACCCCGTAAGGGAACGGCGTCATAAGGTATGTATGTAACTTTACGAATAACTGATGTTTGTAGTTTCTCACAATTCACGCCCACCATCAAACTATATGATCAATCGGAATAAACTACGTCTAGTTCATTTTATGTTTTATTATTACCGCCTGACAGGTAGTTATAAGATAATCACGCCGACAAAACAGAAACAACAAATAGACACGATCATTACCACCTGAGAAAAATGGTGAAAAATGATCCAAACCATAATAATCAGTCCCCCTTATGTTTGAAATCTTACCCATGTTTAAGAGAGAAGTTAAAATATTAATGCTTCATTATTGATGTCACACTCTGTTCTTTTATCGCACAATCCTTCCTTTTTTTTAATGGATGCTTTTACTTTTTTTTAAACCCGCATCGATGGGCAACCGGACCAAACTTCAATCTTGTCCAGACTGACTTACTTTTAACAGGATTTGAATTTCTATTTGGTGTATTTAAAATAATATGTTCCTAAATAGTTTCATACTTTCCTTCCACGCAAATATAGGTGCTTTTCTTCTAAATTATACCTTCCTAATCCTTACTCCATTAGTGTAATCAAAGGAGAATAGTCCAGATTTGTGATAATGGTGTCACCTTGATTTTATGTATGTATATATAATAGGCTAGAACTGTATAATGAGATGCTAGCTATTTTAATCATTACGATTGATACATTTATTTTTTGTTTCCTACGTCCTAGTAGCCGTTCGGGCTGGCAGCATATCTATAATAAAGTGATAATGATGAGAAAGGTATAATTAACCGGAAATGCAGTCCTGTTTGCGTAAAAGAAGAGCTGAAAACCATTTGGGAAAATCTATCCTCAGTATACTCGACTGGAATTAAAGCTCCATCTACCATTAATAGGCAATACCATAATAAGTACCGTATTTGTTGCTATGATGCTAGACTTTTCGGTAATTTACAAGTGTCTCTCTCAACACCGATTGCGTGTTTGGTAAAGCTAAGTATATATTGGTTGTAAAAAAAGTAATTTTGAAGGTGATAAATCAATATGTGTAAAATAAACTCTAGTGCACTCAGCCTAGGATTGAACATTGACCCGTCGCTCCCTCCCTGGTCAATGGTAAGCCAGTTTATTGCGAGCCTGGCACTTTTTTGTACCGCGTGTAAATAACTTTAACACCGTGGAGAAGATATTATTAACTTATTGAAACGTTATTTTAGTCGAACAAATATCTCCAAGTCGAAATCATCCGACCCACTTTGGTGTTTGGATGGTCTAAAGCAGAGCTGGGCAACATATTATGTTTCGACGTAGCCACAGGTGTGGCTAATGAGAAGTGGAATTCTCCACAGCATGTAAAAATTGAGAAAGTAATTAGGTTTCTCAATCGTACATTTAAAATAACACACGTTGTTTGAACAAATGTGTTCAAAACTACTCACAAATGTCTCGGACGCAAATAATGAAAATTGTTCAGTTCTAAAACGTAAGATAATTTAATGCAAAATTTGACACACAGATTTAAATGAAAGCCGTGATGGGAAGGGGGGTGGAAGGGAGTATTGGAGAGAAGAGTTGCGTCAATTACTCATTTAGAAAGCGAATTACTTTCAATGAAATTAAGGAAATATCAAGATACAACTAGCAAGGCGTCACTCTCACAATAGCTTTAACTGCCGATGACGGGGAGATCAGGGTTCAAATACCAGTCGGGTATACTCAGAGTGTTTTTTCCTAAAATTGTTTTCCACTTGTCCTCTACACAAATGCGGGCACATTTCCACTAAATTTAAACATATTCTTCCCTAGCACATTAGCATGATTAGTAAATAAGATTATAAACCCGCTTAGGTGGCCGCGTGAACTAACGGTAACGGTAACGGTCTCACGGTATATTAGAGTGCTGATATGGGAAGATTGAGGTTCGAATCTCAGTCGGGTATACTGGGGTGTTTTTTTACTAAATACTTATACACTTTCCCTCCATGTAAATGGGGGCATACTTCAATGAATTATAATCTTTCAAATACATAAAAAAAATAGCGTAGTTAGTATTATTATTTTTAGCACTGCGTCTTACTAACCGTTCGGGTTATACGCACTTACTCTAATGTGTAATGGTAGGGTGATTGTGAGATTAAATGGAGGTCCTACAGATTAACGTGGAATCCGAACCACGGTGGAGGCCTGGCATTCCCCACATTCACAAGTTGTGATTAATACACGTCATGTCAGAGGTGAAGGAAGGATTGGGCAATTAGATAAATCTGTGCCGGGACCAAGGATTGAACCCCGGACCACCAGCACAGAAGTCCGACACCTTACCCCTAGACCACCAGGTCACCCCGTAATTAGTACATAGGCGTATAACCCTAACGGGTAATAAAACGCGGTGCAAAATATTGTATATATATATATACATATATAACTCAAAAGGGTAGTGGGATGCAGTGACAAAATAAAAATCGTCCAACAACCCAGCCCACGACTGTCTATTAAACTTAGTTTGACTTTCGGTAAGGTAGAAAACATTGCATATTTTATTAGTCTATAGCTTTCAATTTTAAAGTGATGAATCATCGTCCAAGAATCTGGTGCTATGCTCTGCTTTAGGATTAAATTAGTTCTTAAGTCACATACTGGTACATTAAGATGGTTTATAAAGCGCACTTTGAATACTCTCACTTGATTATAAACAAATAAGAAACAAAGTCACCGTGTAATAAGATGGCAGAATATAACAATAATAGTGAGTGATCTGTGTCAATGTTTTCACATTCAATAATCGAGCCAATCACAGAAATATGTATTTCTTCATCGCTAATGCAACGCTGTTTTATCGTTTCTTACACCGTTAGGAATATATTTACATAAAATAAATGTCCAATAAACTCGGTACCTTCTTTAGTGTTATAAAGTAAGGTTTACGGAAATCTATAATTTGTCTCTATCAACACCGATAACATATTTGGTTACGTTTATAAGCTATTAGATGTGTTTAGAGGTGACCTGGTGGTCTAGGGGTACGGTGTCAGATTTCTGTGCTGGTGGTCCGGGGCTCAATCCCCGGTCCCAAACAGATTTATCTGATTGCCAAACCCCTCCTTCACCTCTGACAAGACGTGTATTAATCACAACTTTTGAGTGTGTGAAATGCCAGACCTCCTCCGTGGTTTGGATCCCACGTTAAACTGTAGGTCCTCCATTTCATCTCACAACCACCCTACCATTACACAATAGCGTAAGTGCGTATAGCCCGAACGGGTAGTAAGACGCGGTGCTAATATTAATAATGATTATTTATTTTACTTTAATAAACAACACCAACCAGACCCCAGACCATTAGTTATATTATGTTTCGTATCCAGTTTTTCAAAGATAAATTTTCGACATTGTTTTGAATTGAAACCGTCACCCTCATATTAGTAGGGAAATATGTTGCTCACGCGAACTAAGCATCAAGCCTGCCTAGTTTCGTGACAGTGGGGTTCGGGGTTTGAGTATTGGCCAGAATAATTGGAGGGATTTCCCACGTGTAGTATGATTTCTGAGGTTTCTTTAACCCCTCTCTATGTTGATCCGGGTGCATTCACCATAAACTGTCTTCCTCATTCTTATATTCTTTATAATTAAACCTCTAATAGCCATGGTGTTAAATACAAAATGTTTTTAATAAACTACTCTGCCCTTGACGTAAAGACTTTACCACTTTCAAACTCAAAATAGTTTTGATAACACCAGCATCGGTGGGCACGCTGACAAAAATATCAGGCTCACCTTATATGATCTTCCGGTGAAAGGGAGATGAAAATTCAAATCCCAACCAGCTTTACAAAGAGTGTTTATTTTATTTATTTATTTTAAAGTCCTAGCTTCCACATACCAGCCACATTAGCGTATTTAATTGGACATGGCCTGGACGAGTAGTAATAATAATACAAGAGTTACATCAATCTATAGCTCAGTTTGTGGAAAGATTAGCACGTACTATTATACCCAAGACAACTTGTGAATGTGAGGAATGCCAGGCCTCCACCGTGGTTCGGATCCCACGTTAAACTGTAGGTCCTTCATTTCATNCCTCGGTCCCGGCACAGATTTATCTGATTACCAAACCCTTCCTTCACCTCTGACAAGACATCTTGTGAATGTGGGGAATGCCAGGCCTCCACCGTGGTTCGGATTCCACGTTAAACTGTAGGTCCTTCATTTCATCTCACAATCACCCTACCATTACACATTAGCGTAAGTGCGTATAACCCGAACGGGTAGTAAGACGCGGTGCTAATAATAATAATAATAATAATAATAATAATACTATTATACCGTTGTGTTGCCCAGAGAATGCCCGAATGTACTAATCACATATCCCTTTTAAAGAGGCTCTTTCCATGTCCCGATGAGACGAGAGTAAGGAGGTGTGAAACCAGAGGAAACACTTAAACTTAACCTAAGCCCAACTAACCGAACCCTGGTGACCATTGGGGTAACTCCCCTTTTAGGAAAACTCCCCAAAGTACTGGCCGGGAATCGAACTTGGAACACTTAGGCTTGTAGCCAGGTGCACTGACCACCAAACCACGGGGACAGTTGGATGGGTAGTAAAACGGACTTAGAAATAGAAATTCAGTTATATTTAGTATTATATTGAAGTAAATAAGATCATAATAATCGTCCCTTTTGTTCGACCCCTTAGCTCAGTTGGTAGCTTGTCTGCTAACTGAACTAAGCTCCCCGGTTCGATTACTGACATGGTCAACCACTTTACAATGGGTCTAATATGCTTAACCCTTTCAAAATGATAAATTAATGGCTCGGGGACTGGTTTTTGTGTATGCTCTAGATTTAAGTTAGTTTAACAGTCGTGTGATTATATAATCAGTCGGTTCAGAAAGTGCTCTTTAAATGACTCGTTTTTTTAATAGTCCCTTTTAACTTAAGCTTTAATTCCTTCATTCTTGTTATTTAGTTGCTTCATCCCTTTTCTTTACTTCCTTCATTCTAATTCTTCATTTCCTTCATACTTATTAATTAATTCCTTCATCCTTATTCTTTAATACGGTACATTCGTTCTTTAATAGGATTTTTTCATCCTTTTTCTTTTAATTCCTTCTACCGTACTCGTTAATTCATCCTTACCTACGTTCGTTATTGTAACATCCTTCATCCTTGTTCTCTAATTATTTCATTGTTATTCGTTAGATGGTCAAGAAAATGAATATTCTCAGAAAATAGGGCAAGATATGCGTCCAAGATCATCTTCGTGCAGGTCTAGACTTGCGAGTGCGAAATAATAGTCAAACACGTCACTTATAGCACAGGATAACCTTGAAACAGGTTGGGAACAACACCTTTTTTTTTATTTTTCCAATAATAACTTTTCAAGATGTTATCTTAAGTTATGTAAAACGCACTGATTTTTTTTTTTTATAAATCTCATCTCTTATTTATGTGCCTAGTGCACGTGGGCCTAAATAATTTCTTGAATACAGTTAAAATAGAATAAGAAACTATGAATTTTTGTAATAAAAGAATACATGTTTGAAAGAAAAATAGACAAAAGATTTTTTGAGGTGTCGGTGTTTTATTAAAATAGGATAGCTATATTCATTTATTTTCAGTGCACCTTGGTACTTGTTTGGGTTATGTGCATACATAAATTACGTTAAAGAAAACTCCATGGTATGAGCCCACAAACAAGCTATACTGACCGAGTGACCGTCACCGTTAGTGATGATAGTGCCAACATTTGAGGATGGAAGGTGTCATGTGGTCAGCACAGTGAGCCCTCCAGACGTAAATCTCAGATTTCTAAATAGGAGTTGCTTCTTATTTATTCAAGTAGCTCCTTATTTTTCCTCGCGAGGTTTAGTTTGAGTCCGTTCCAGACTCACTGCTTCTTAGATAAATTTCGTAAGTTCTTGGGATCGAACCTGGAGCCTCTGGAGCTTTAGTCAGTAAATATGACCACTAGACTACAGAGAAGGTCTTAATTAAGATAATGAGTAGAAATGGGTACGTTCAAATTTCAGAAAAAATGTACTCACATTTGAGTGGAAAGCAAGTGGGAAACCATTTGGGAAAAATCACCCTCAGTATCCCTGACCGGGAATCTAACCCCGTTCTTCAAGTCCCCGGTAGTCCAGTCTAACACGATAGTAATGAGCTAGACCAAGCGACCACCGATGTGGGTCCTATTTTAGTGGCCTTTTGAATGATGAAAACTGGACACAATTCTGTAATCGTTTTAACGACGTAGTCTACTTAGTGATTTCGAAGCTATTTTACAATGCGGGTTGCATCTTAGCTTGGCGCACCTAAACAGTCTATACAACAATGTACGAAATAGAAAAAGAGGGAAGAAAATGAGTATTTCACCTTGCAAAGCTTCTTTTTCGTTATCTAAAAACGCTTCTCCTCTTCCTCTGACGAGTTTACACAGTCACTATACTATTGGCGCTTTGAAAAGATCAACTTGTTTTTTTAAATTACATTTTTATTGGTTCCAATTCTAGATAGACATAATATGTATATTACCACAGACTTTTTTAATCTATATCCTGGCAGGAAAACTCCTACAGGACATTTTCATTATCAAGCCAAATAGCCTAAGTTGAAGATTATTTGTAAAAAATAATACGTTTACAAAAATATACTTCAAGATAAAAATAATAATGATGTGACACTGTAGGATTATTTTTAGAATTATTTAAGAATGTATGGCTTTTGGTTTCAATGTTATATCTTAAACACATTGAATAAAACGTAAATTCATTAACATTAGAAATCCTATCTTGACCTGCCGTTACGTAACAGGTAGAACACGTCCTTAAAAGGCTGGGGAAGAGGGGTGGGAGATTGGTGCTGACTGGACTAAATGAGTTATACTCCTAGGTTAGTGGCGCCGTCCGTTATATCACTCACGTGAAATCGTCAGTTGTATAATATTATATAATGACATTGAATTGACATCGCGATGACATTGACATCAGGTAACAGTCATCTACGACTCGGGAAGGCTGATATGTTGCCCAGTATACGAAACCAGATTGTAATTTTAAATCAAAATTTCGATGAATATAAACATACAAGTGGCAAATCAATGTAAATACCGCACTGTCTGTATGGAGGGAATATCACATTTAAATTTATTTAAATTAGTTGAAAAATGACAGCTGTACTTAGGAATCGAACCTGGGACCTTTGATTTGGTGTACAAATGCTCTACTAATGAGATATCCAGGATTAAACTTAACTGACACTGTATCTGTTACAAAGTTAAGATAGTATTTAAGTCGGTTAAGTCCTGTTCTAAGATAATCCTATGTATCTAAAAGTATTCGTTAAATATCTCTATTTTAATAAACAATCAATAATAAAAACAAAATACAACACATTACAACATACATTTGTTATTTATATGAACCATTCATTCATAAACATTGACTTTATATACATACATACATAAATACATACATATACATACATACATATACAATTATACATACATACATACATACATAATGTCATGCCACAAGAATTTCAAGGAAAAAAACATCAATAATTAAATGAAGTGGGTATAGAAGGAATATCAAAGCTAAACAAAGAAAAAAATCTGCTGTAACATTGACCATCAGGACTGTGGAGCGAAAGTTCTCACTGACCTTGCCAAATATTCCAACCTAAGTGAGCCTTGTGATTTCGTTTCGTATTATTACAAGAGCTAAGCATCGGCTGTATGACTTACTTAAGGAAAGCTAGCTTATATATCATTGAGATTAAGGTCAACTGAATAAGTTTATTTTAATTATATTGTAAAAGCAAATTTATGCGAATAAAAATACGATTTGCTTTGAAGGTAACATTGCCACAACGTTATAAGCACCTCACAAAACTTGAAATATTATACTAATTTACCCACGAAGTCACTTTTTATTAGTTTTTGTTTTTCAATATTTTAAAACTACGTAGAAAAGAAGGACAACTGTTAAATTTAATAAAATAAAAATGTTAAGTACACAAATGCTGACCAATAACAGGTTGTTCGTAAATTATTTATTCCATTATAATAATCCTTAAATAAACTCGTTATTTTATAAATGATCTGTTTTACTGAAGTAATACCTCGTAAGCTGTCTAGGTCAATATAGTTGTTGTTTTTTTGTTTGTTTTTCCTTGAGTTGTGCTATTAACTACCGTAAACCGTTTAAAATGTTCCTGAAATAGGCATTGAATTTGGATTTTAAAATATTCGTAAAGGAAACTAAGCACACACAATATATATTTACCACCAGAAACACAAAATTGTTTATTAAAAAAAATCTAAATTGACCTACTAATAACTAAGCTGTATAACTCTTATTTTAATGTTTTTGTATTGATAATGTTGTCGTGGTCTATTACTTTAAATGACGAGGGGGAATTTAGGGTGTTGGAAAACAAGGTGTTTGGGAAGATATTTGGTCCAAAAATGGACTAGTTAGTGGAGGAAGTTGCATAATTATGAGTTACATAACCTCTACTCATCACAAGACATTGTTAGGATAATCAAGTCTCGTAGGTGGACAGGACATACAGTACGATACGAGTGGGAGATTCTAAAACTTTGTCCAGGGTATTTATTGACTGACAAACCCACTAGGAAGAGTCCATTGGGAAGACCTAGAAACAGTTTGTAGGATAACATTAGATTGGACATGAAATAGATAGGGTGTTATGAAGTTGGAATGCATATAAATAGCTCAAAATAGGGATGGATGGCGTATTTTGGTAATTGCGGCAAATAACTTTCGAGTTCCTAATGCCATAGAGTAAGTAAGTAATAAATTTGTTGTTTAATTTTATTGTTTTACTATAGTAGAATTTTGATGGAAAGAATTTTTTTTTTAACACATATATTTTGCTTTCAACAATGAAATCATTTTACTATACTTTTGGTAATTAATTTAAAGGTATTGATAATATATTAAACATAACAGCTGCAGATCATAGTACTAGGATGAATTATTATATTAAACTAGATATTGTAGCTTTTTAGATGTTGGATAAGGTTCTTCATAAAAAAAAATTGTATTGTAGCTTGTTTAGTGCATACAATTTAATATTGTTACCCACTGATTTTTATTACGTAGCAGCATGGTCGAACTTAAAAAAAAACCAAGAGATTTCAATTTAATCAAATAGGAAACGTGAGTTTTCATTCTCTAATGAAGACACTACACAGGGGTACAAAAAAAAAAGTAACGTTATAATAATAATAAAAAAGAATTAATGACAGTCCTTTTAACATTTTATTATTATTATTATTATTATTATTATTATTAATAGTATTATTCATTAGCCAAGCACTTTCTTACTAATGCCCTTTTCTGTTTCAGGTTGGAACTTTTTTATATATATCTATACTTCAAACATTAAAATTACTCAAAGGCCTCAGTGGAAGAAATAATATGTCAGCCTCATTGACCTACCTGAAACACGCGGCATTATCATTTAACAGATCATGTGGCAAGTTGTCCGTGATGCTTTTCGTGTCACTGATTTTAATGATGCCCCGTTCCGTCGAGTCGTACGATCAACGACATCGCCAAGTCAACGAACTTCAAGGACGTAATCCTCCCACGGTCAAAAGATCGACGCCCGAGGAGTTGTCCAACAACATCAGCACGACGGCGTCTCTGGACCAGCGTCATCCTTCCATTGGAGGACCTCACGGCTTTCATTACGGCAAGAAAGGTAACACCTCATTTATATTTATTTTCTTATATAAATAAAGTATTGTAATCGCGATAATGTTCTATCTTTAAATTAGTATGGATATTGATGTTTTATGTGACCCGAACTAAAATAAATGATTTTTACAATTTTGTACATCTATATGCTCATAGCTTAAGACCAAATCGTGATTTTTTTTATTAAATTCTTGAAATTAAGGGTAGTTTGCTAGTTAGTATTTTTATAATTTTATTTTTTCGAAAATAGTTCAAATGATTGTTCAGAAATGGTTCTTGTAGAGTGCCTGACATAATAAATAATAAATAAATTTCTTTCTTTTTTAAATAAAAAATTAGGTGTATTTACTGATGACTTATTATAGGAAACCTGATTATTTTTTTTTTATTTTTTTTTTTTCAAAATATCTGTAGCAACTTTGTTCAATATTTAAATCTGAAGAGTGTTTCAAATAAAAATAATATGTTTAATTTCCTTAGGAAAAACTATTTAATGCAATTTACTTAAAAACTGTTTTCAAACGTTTTGTTCATAATTAATAATAATAATAATATTTAGCACCACGTCTTACTACCCGTTCGGGTTATACGCTTTAAGTACTAATTACGCTAATGGATTAGGAATTGAGAAGGTTGAATCAGAGTAAGTGAACCCGCATTTGCATGGAGGGAGAGTGGAAAAACATTTAGGAAATAAAAACCAGTTCACTCGACCGTGATTCGAACCTTGATATCCCCGTCCTCAGCAGTCGAGCTTCAACACGACAAGCGCGTTAGCCGACTACGCCACCGAGGCGGGTTTGTTCATAATTAAAAAGACTAAAGTGAAAAAAGTCTGCATGATTTTGTCAAAGCATTTATGTAGCCATAATCCTATTTATAGGCAAATGTATTTTTTTTAATTGAGCTTTGGGAAATGGGAGTTGAAAATGCACATAACAAATCATATTATTTTGTAAGAATGTATATTATTTCATGTACATACGTTCTTTGTTGAAATTTGGTGTTCTTTTTCCCCATTATGTTTCTATAACGATT
The DNA here is from genome assembly GCA_902141375.1 of Timema poppense. NCBI lineage: Eukaryota > Metazoa > Arthropoda > Insecta > Phasmatodea > Timematidae > Timema > Timema poppense. Next base: position 96,021 of record CABFOV010001707.1, on the reverse strand, counting down.
TATATTATTTCGTTTCACATATATAACGAGTTATAAATATAGTTTAGATATAGGAGCGATAAAGTATGAGTGTCGCACCGTACTATTTATTAAGCATTGTGAATATTCATATAAAATCATTTAATTAAAACCATTTCCTTCAAACTTACTTCCAAACTAAATATATCGTTTTATTTTTGTTTTAATTAGCTAAAGTAAGAAGCCGATTTTCTCTTATGCGCATGTGGCTGTATCCAAACATCGCGGAAAGCTCTGATCCGCGCTACAATTTAGTTACGCACAAGTTTTCATGATAGTAACTCGTTTCACAAACACTATGTATGCAGTAACTATCATAGATGGTCGTTCACATTGTAGTAGTTTACTTGTATTGAATTAAGTATGAAAGAATCGTCCTTGTGTAAGGGGCAAAGACATAAGAATGTTCAAGTTAAAACTATTTGACCTTTGATAAAAGTAACAAGTACCCATCTTGTTGATCTGGACAAACGTTTAGTTGCTGTTCAATTTTAGTATGAAGAGCCTTTTATAAAATGTGCGGTCAAAATTAATAATATTTTAATTTAATATTAGTATTATTTTATACTTATTGGTAACATCTATAATATGTAACAGCTGAATACCCCATGACATGACATATGAAAACGGGAAAACAGATGTTAGATTTTCTAGTTTTCAGATAAGGCACTTTACATGAAAATTGAACTTCATCCCTGTTTTCAAACTAAATTGTTCCCTGTCGTTTTGTGTGTGGGGTGTTGTTCTTTTCATCCAAGTATTAGGGTGAGAAATCCGAATATGATGATGAAACCTTCACTCCTTACCTCGCAATTTAGCTTCGATTCTTTATGTTGTAGGAAAGTGTGAAGAAGGATAGACTTATCAACACGGGGTTTGCCAAACGGATTTTTTTAAATTATATTAAATGTCTGACCTATACATACTGTATAAAGTTGTTTGTATTCATTTAATAATATATACACACTTAAATGTTTGATTTTATAAAATAAATTCACAGTTATTACTTTACAAATTATTTTTAACATTTTTTAAGGATATTTAATTTTAAAACACATAATTTCATAAACTATATTTGCTATTAGTTATTTTCAGAATTAAATTCTTATAAAGTGAAAAATAAAACATACAGGTTGGCCAAAAATCACTACCTATTGGGGAAAATAGTACAAAAATTTAATACTTTATTGAAGCTATGTGATTATTTATAACATTGTTTCTCAAATTCTACACAACCAGTACAAAAAAATTACAAAGAAATTTTACATTATTAAAGCATCATGATTATTTATAAAATTGTTTTTCAAATTGTTTTTCTTCTGCATTGATACGCCTGAGGATCTATGTTGAATCTCTATTTCTACGTATATATAATTTTAGATATAATTGTATACACATACAAATACATAAATAGTATATATATATATATATATGGTAATTCAACTCGCATCCATATTGATAGTCATACGTGCTAAGTCATCGATATTGTCTGGTCTCGTTTATTTTACCTCTGGCGGAGATCTTAAGGTTCGATGTTATTGTAGTTTTCTAAGTTTTCCATTTATTGCCCTTCACGTAAATGAAGGTACACTTTCTATCAATTCTACCTTTCCCATCCCTACCCCAATAATGCATTAATATAGATTGTCCGGATGGATAGTAAGACGTGGTATTAGTAAAAATTAGATTTATCTGAACACTTTAATTGTATGAATAGAAAATGATGGGAAACTCCATACTTAGACAGCTTTCTATTAAAGTTAGAGGAAAATTACATATATTTTTTTAATTTCATATGTTTTGCTGGTAATTTTTAATTTCTGTGACAAGACGTGTATTAATCACAACTTGTAAATGTGGGGAATGCCAGGCCTCCACCGTGGTTCGGATTCCACGTTAAACTGTAGGTCCTCCATTTCATCTCACAATCACCCTACCATTACACATTAGCGTAAGTGTGTACAACTCGAACGGGTAGTAAGATGCGGTGCTAATAATAATAATTTAATTTCTGTATCCAACTCAATTTTCTCGTGTGCTTTTTTTTTTTATGAAAAGTAGTGAATGAGAGAAACGTGTAAAATATATGACGTGAAGAAAATCAAGAATTTAAGTTTAAGGAATAAGACCGGACAATAAAAGAGTATGCCACATATTAAAAACACAAATTTGATTTCCTTATCCTTTTCATTGGCCAAATGGTCTAAGGCTTGTCTAAGACTGGCTCACTGTTGACGAAAAGATCGGATTTCGGTCGCGTCTATTGAGGGTGGTTTTTCTAAAATGGTCTCCCACTCTACTTCCACACAAACGCGGGTAGATCACCTCTAAAATTCTTCCTTCCTCATCCCTACCCCATTATAGTAATTATCATATATGCGTATAGTCTGAACAGGCGGTAAGACGCAGTGATAAAAAAATCCTCTTCTAGTAGCAGGTTCAAGCCCTCTTAAAGAAAGCGGAGCGCTAAAAAAAAAAGACGTAATGCAGTGTCTATTATCGTTGGCCTCTAGTAACCTCGTCACGTCTCTCTCTCACACACATTCCTGACCTGCTCAACTTTGCAACATATTCCCACTATGTGGACTTTTTTCATTGGCCGTGCTCCGCGATTTACAACCCGTCCGATACATATTCAGTAATAAAACGGATATGAGGGAAATTTAAGCCAGAGGAATTGTACACGCATCTGCGTGGAGGGACAATGGGAAAATATTTACATCAAGATAAACCACACCTAAACACACAACGCTATGATTAGAACCCCAATTTTTATGTCACAAATCAAACCAGATGAAAACAACGCCTTTTTTTCCCGCGTGGTAGCCGATAAGGATTTGTGGGGAATTGATAACATCATTTAATAGCTTAGTTTCCCTTTCTTCGTTTTCTTTTAATGTTTCCTCCGTAGATGTATTTAATTTAAGTTTCTAAATTTGGTTAGTTTATTTAATTTATTTAATGTTCACTGATTATATCAGCACTTAGTAATTTCTACGAGTGAGGGTGAAAGGGTCTACCAATTTTGCCAGAAGAGGTATTTTCACAAGCCTTCCAGTGTTATTTTACATGCCCCAATCTACGTGTGTCCGACAGCTTTACTGAACATCTGAAATAAGTTGTGCTGTGGATTTTAATCGTTCAAGGAAAATCCGTCAACCCCGGTTGGGTTTGGACCCACTAACATCGGGTCCTGAGGCGAGCACTTTAGCCCAAGACCACTGAGGTCAAATATATATTTAGTAATATCAACAATTCTAGAACTTTTGGCATGGCCATCGTTGAATTGGAATTACTAAATGTAAGAAATTAATCTGAAGAAAATTTGTAATATTTTGGCCAAAAGTAGTTACCTTCCATCCCACTATAAAAACTAAGGCACCCATCGTTCATAATTGATCCCTATTGGTTTCTTTTATAATGAATTCTTAGCAATCTGGCTGTTAATTATATTCTAAGATTAATCTTTGATGTGATTTCTCTATAATTCAAGCTCTTTGTCTTGTCTATTTTAGATTAGACGAATGGTCCCCAAACTGGTGCCTGTGTGTGTCATATCACTCACTTCATGAGCCGTGTGTGTGTTTGTGTGTTTGTGTGTGCGTGTGTGTGTGTTTTTGTCCTAGCGACTGACCACTCAACAAGTTCATTCCAACAAAGGCCCTCTTCGGAAGTCACGTGGTCAAACGCGTTACTCTTTTTTTGTTTTGAATTTATCGCCGCGTCTTACTATCTGTTAAGGTTAAACGCATGTATGATAGATTACTAATGAGGTAGGGATAAGGAAAGTAGAATTTTAAAGGTCATCTACCCGTATTTGCGTCGAAATAGAGTGAGAAACCTTTTTTTTTTAAAACGCCCTCAGTAGACAAAACTGGGTTTCGAGCCCTTATCTTACCGCCATTAGCAGGCTAGTTCAACACGAGTGTAATTCCTTATATTATTCGACCACTTTAGCGGATTACTCTCGTTTTAGATTGGATTGGCGACGATATATATCGGGGTTTGAATCCAAGTCGGATGTATTGAACATGCAGATAACGCAAACGGGCATTAAGACGCGGTACGGACAAAAGTCAAGCCTGAGCCATAGATATAGCATGATTTTGGTAGTAAGCCCGTTTTGGAAAGACTTGTTTCGTACCAGAGTCCTACGATATAGTCGTATTTTGGCAGGATAAAAGGCCTTTCAGAACGGTCCTTCTGCCATTCTGTGAGATAGTTTAAGAAGGATATATATATATATATATGCGTCAGTGGTTACGTGGTCTAAGGAGTCACTGTCGCAATATACTAAACTGCCGATAGTTGTGAGATCAGGGTACGAATCCAGGTCGGGTGTATTGAGGGTGGTTTTCCATAAATTGATTTTCATTCTTCCCCCACGCTAATATTTAACCGTACTCATCACTAGATCATTACCGTAATTAGTAAATATGCGTATAATCTGAACAGGTAGCTAGATATGCTGTTATAAAAATTAAATCAAGATATATCTTACCAGGTACCCATCAGCTTCGTTTTAGCAACAGAGTATGAGAGTAATCAATCATCGCATTTCATCGTTTTCAAACTATGTATCTAATACGTGCGCTTTTTTTTCTTGCTTTTTTCAAATATAGCTAGCCTTCACAACAAACAAATACATTTTTAGTTCGTATGAGAAGGTCATGTGTATATTCATTGTTTATATTCGGTAACGATCTAAATTGTCTTGCGCAAACAAACAATGGCGTGTACTCGTTGTCGCAAGTGGCAAAATGTATAACAATTTCTCATAAGTGGTTTCAAACAGTTTATACTCTAAACTAACAAGAGTGATTCATTTATATGAACAGTTTAGTAAGATGAAAAAGAATTTAAAAAGTTGGCAAAGTAAATTAGTTTATTGCATTGTTGCTGTATCTAGGCGCCACCAGTCTAATTTTGAATGGAATAAAAAATACACATCGCTCTTGACTATTTAATGACACTCTTTATGGGTGGATGCAGTAAAGTACTTTAATGAATTGTAATTAGTAAATTGATATTTAATCTATGTTTAATACTTTATAATTTCAAAATAATCAGTGGAAATTTTAAAAAATATATATATGTGCGAGTATTTAAGGTTGGAATGTAAGGGACACGAGAAAAGATCAGTGTTTTTGTAATTTTTATAGCAAAACATTTTTGCCAAAATAAATAAAATAATTCTCCAGTATAAACACAAAGTATAATTTTCTTCACATGATGGTATCAACAGTTGTTGAATATGTCTAGGGTGTCCTGTAATTAAATGACAACTTTTTTTTGTTCATTTAAAATTTTTGTCATATAACGCCAATACGCTCATGACAACTATCCAACAACAGCTGTTGAAATCACAATGTGAAAAAACTTTATATTTATATTGGAAAAATATGTTATTGTATTTGTCCAAAAAAATAAAGTTTTGCTATAAAAACTGCAAAAACACTTTTTCTTGTGTCCACTTTAATGCCTAGTACTTAAATAAATACATTAGCAGTACCAAAACTTGTGTATGCGTCTGTAAATAAATTTGCAAATAATCATTACTTTTTGGGATAACATTAAACCATAGCCAATGGAAGGAGATTTGTATATGATCGATTCTTTATCTTTAAAGTATTTACTGATTCGCTTCAGTGGTTGAATAATCTATGGTAGGGGTTTGACCCCTTTATGGGCCCTAATCGACTCATAAACTTGTGAAAAACTCCGCAATCACCCATCATTTCGCTACTCTACTTTAACTTTATTTTTATTTTGTCCATATATCTCATATTTTTCCTTAAATTCAATCTTTTCTTAAATACTTAAGTTCCCAACATTCTAAAAAATATATAATATATAAAATGTACTGTAAATTTCCATATTAATCTATTTAATTTTTTTTTTAAACATTACTGATTATATTCTGAAAATTGAAAAATGACACCTGGACACGGGAATCGAACCCAGGTGTCATTTTTCAATTTTCAGAATATGATATCTAAGAGGTGTAATCCTCCTAAAGTGCATTAACAAATAGTTTCGGCTATTTGTTTCATTAATTACTGATTATAATCAATCAAGGTTATTTGAAAGTATTTGATATATTTGCGAGTTTAGAAGGCACAAAGATTGACTTATGACGATTTAATGTTATATGCCTCCACACAAATGATCCAACCCCTAACACATTAGCGAGGTTATAACACAAGAGTATATCAAGGATGGATAGTAAGACGTGGGGCTAAAAAAAACAAGCTATTTACTACCCATTTAAGTTTTGTTATCAATGTTTATCGTGAAATAAAAAAAAAATTGTCAGAAAATAAATATATATATTATAAAATTTAACATATATTTCATTTAATTATGATTTGTTACTCTTAATTTTACTTCAATTAAAGTATTATAAAATTGTATATCACAAGCTTTGTTACCAATCTTCATATCTTAAAATAACCGAATGATTAAAATAATCTAATATACCAAATGGTACCATAGTTTAATAGTGCGGGTGGGAAGGGGGGGGGGGCGGTGGAGACAGAAAATTTTACAATTCCTTACATGAGGGATGGTAGGGGGTCTAAAATCAAGAAAAAAATAATTAATTTAAGGAAGGTCATTTACATAAAACTGGGGATATTTACTTTAAACTCGTAAGATATATGAAACGCAGAAACATTATGGTAAAAGGAACTTCATATTCCACTAAAGAACATTAATTAAATAATATATACATTGTTATAGAAACATAGAGAAACTAAGGTAACATCTAAGTCCAAAAAATAGCATAACAATTAACACCCGATTTCCCAGAACTCAATTTAACAAATGTATTTGCTTATAGCTTGGAAACTACTGGTTTTATGAAAATATATTTCAAATAAAGGTTTTATAATTTTAATAGCCATTCAACTTTTTAACGACAATTTAGTTGATATCCCAAAGAGTTTGGGATGTAGTTGGGGATGTCCACTTAGGTAAAAAAAAAACATGAATTTATATCAATATTCAGCTGAAAAAGAGTATTTTAAATCTAAATCTAAATACTTAATAGGTAATGTTATATCAGCCTCAATTTATTATACATAAGAAGTGATTATTGAGGGTGAAATTAACTAATATTATACTGCCTATGGCCTGTCACAGCTTATCTATAGAACGCTGATGCGCTAAGTTTGTCTATACTTTCTCGGTAGCTCTGTAACTAGTAACAAGTAATTTTTTCGGGAACGATAGATGTAATTTTGTCTGTAAAGTTATTTAGTGCTTAAACACGATTTTTAATCAAAATCGTTAAAGCCGATTTCAAGAAAATATATATTTTTTTTCTTTTTCCACCCATATGTAAACTAATCTTAATTTTAGGGTTAGAAAGTTAAGTTTAAAAAAATGCTTGGCCAAATAACTGATTGAATGGTGGATAAATAACTAGATAGAGTTAGGTGGAATATAGTAGTATGAATAGTTAATAGAAAAAGTATAATAGAACTGATTTAATTTGAAGTCCAAGGGATAACTAAAAAAAAAATTAAAATCTATTCAACATTCGAATTAGCCGTTTTATGAATATCTAGGCAGCTGGTACATATTAAATCGATAGTCTCAAATTACGTTATATATATATATAAACACACACATTTTATAGTTTAAATACTACGTAAAACACACATACACAATCTATACACACATGAAAGAACAAGAACAATTTTAGAAACAAATTAATTTTTTTAGCACCGCGTCTTAGTACCCGTTCTGGTTGTACGCTCACAAAATATAAAAACTTTAAGAAAAATAACACATAAATATCAGACTTAGATCGGTATTTGATTTGTTTTAATTTGCTTACCTTAGCACAATGAAAATAGAATATTCAAGTTCACTGATTAGATTAAAATGTTGTGTCTTTACATATGTTTGGGATTCAGTGAATCTTCTCAGATTTTCGCTCATTGTAAGTTCTTCAGAAACGATGGTATTGGTTCCTATGCTTGGATATCTGTGCTGTCTTATTCATCACAGGATTCTTGGTTATGTTTGTTCCCTATTTCTTCAAGAATCTCCCCATCTGTCTGCGTTCCACCGTCGTTAAATTAGGTTTTAAATGAGTACAAACTCGGAAAAATTAACAATGTAGAGACCTATAGGCTTCGAGCTATACAAATATTTACTTATAAAATTCAAATTAAATATTATTTTTTATCATTTATATAGATAGTAATTTCATAGGGAATCACGATGGATTCAAATTTCAAATTAACCTATGCCGAATTATCTAAATCCTACTCTATAATCAACTAGATGAATGGTGTATGAATGTATTAATTGATGAATGGTGAGTGGATGGATGGACGGATAATGAGTGGATGACTGGGTAACTGGATTATCAGGGGACTGAATGGATGGGTGGATGAATCCTAAGGTGATGGACCATGGAATAATAAATGTTCCCCGATTGGAGAGTTTATGACGTTTTGAATTAGATTAAGGCATTTGTGAAGGTATAGATAAGCGAATCAGAAGACGATATCAATAGATGGTCGAATGAATTAATATATTTATGGATGAATGTTAGAATAAAATAGACTGACCCATTGATGTATAAATAAATTATTTCTTAGAGAAATATTTATGGTTGCAAAGTGTTCAAGCGTTCGCAGAAATCGTGCCATTTCCAGCAGTCCGAAGGAAGCTATCTGCATACTCGTGAGGTATAACTATCTTGCCAGAAAGCAAATTGCATTATCTTCTCAAGTATTACGTTATCCACGTCTGAAATATCTACCCTTGGCTCTTCTTCTGGCTGATAAAACAGTACCAGAGATGATAGCCAGCTGTGGGAAAGTACGGATCACCGTGCAGAGGAGAGGATCTAGCTAGCTCTCTCTTTATCTCTCGCTACACAACTCGGTGGGGATCACAGTCCCAGTGGCGCCGGTACGTCAACCCATTTGGGATGGACATGGGGGTGTGACGTCTCAAAGTCGGTTCACACCAGTGGTGCGCCTAGAAATTTACTTTGGGAGACGGGAGGAGAGGGAAAGGGGTGGAAGGAGGAGCATAATATTAATAAAACTTAAATATTTCTTTATTTTTTTTAATTTAATTTTTTACAATTTGGAATTTTAAATTAACTTTTAACTTTTTAAATATAATTTCGTATTAAATTGATCAAATTTAGCATTTGAGTTCACTACATTTTCAGTACTCTGTATTATATTGACCGCCTATGCGTTCTAGTGGACAGAGTTCCTGGTTATAGATTCAGGCCCAATCTTACAATGTCACGTTAAAGTCCTCGTAACTTAACCGTTTGTAAAGTCTAACCGTGGGTTAAACTTAGCGTTGCGTTTTACAATACTATTTTTATGTGCGCGTTAAATTACGGATAGGTGCCTTCCATTAGTTCTTAGCGTTAACTTTCTCGGAGCGCTAGATTTGTGTCAAAGCTTTTGATTGGCCTAACTTGACCATAGAGAATATAACCAAGTCATTACAACGTCTATGGAACTGTTATGAAAAAATCAATCAAAACGAGTTCAATATATCGAGTTTGTTGAGGTTATATGCTATATTTTATCGTATTTATTTTCCTGCTAAAATGTCTGTTGAGAATCATAAACGCGAACGAAGTGTAAATTTTAGCAAAGAAGAGGAAATGTTGCTGATTGAATTAATTAATCAAAGTCGTCATAATCATACAATAAATCAGCCATTTCATAATATAAATAAAAGTAACCTCACTTTAATAATAACAACAATCGCCTTGAAAACAATATGGCGGAGTGTTTAACGTTGTTAATGTGGACGTTATGTTTGCTAACCGGAAGGTAGACCTCGCGTAAACTTTACGAGCACATTTACGTGAACATTAGCGCTAACCAAACATTGTAAAATCAAAAGTAGTGGTCGGTATCGCTTAACCTCATGTTAAGCCCTAACGAATAGAATAACATGACATTGTAAAATTGGGCCTCAGAGGTACTAGGTTCTAGTCCCGGCGCTTCCAAAATCTTATCTAAGTAGCAGTGGGTCTGGAACGGAGTCAAACTTAGCCTTGTGAGGACAAATGAGAAGATACGTAGATAAAAAAGTAGCAGCTCCGATTTAAAAAAAAATTGAGATTAACGGCCAGAGGGTTCGTTGTTCTAATCAAATGTTGGTATATCATCGCCTTCAGGGGCGGCCGCTCGATCGGAATAGCTCACTTGTGGGCTCACATTTTGGAGATTATTTTTTTATATTTTAGTTCTATTTCATATATTTAAACTTCTACTAAAATAATTTGCGCTCTTGCGAGGTAGGGGAGGGAGGGCATAAATGTATCACTTGTACATGATATAGGAAAATAAAGGATTATAAAAAGACCAAAACATCACGTCAAAAGCATGCGTTAATTTATTTGTCAGATTCACAATTATAAAAATAAAATATGTTGTGATTAATGAAATTTCACTGGTACCGTGGGGTCACGCGTACCACAGTTTGGGAAACACTGTTCTGAAAGATTATTCCCATAGGAATCTGACTATAGAAGATCCCTTGGGTTTTTTTTATCGTCACTGGTGACTCAGCAGACAAACTTATTATACAAAGTGGGAAGCTTCAACTTTGTTTTTATTTAAGATGATAGCGTAAACATTTGAAGAGATGATTTTCTCCAACAGATGACTTAAGCCAGGCCTGGGTAATTTTTTTTTCTTCCTTAAGGGCTACATTGGTAATTTAAATAAAAGAATGGGCTACCAAATAATACACGATTTCAAGTAAGACGCAATTTATTATATTATTTTATCTTATATTATATATATATATATAAACAACGTAAAATGGAAGAAAATATGTAAAAATTAGTGATTCTCATATAAAACAAAACTTAATGAAATGAATGTAATATTTCTAATTATTTCATCCCTTTTACTTTAGTATTTTTAGCACTCTTTTTTTTTTTTTTTTTTTTTTNTTTTTTTTTTTTTTTTTAAGTATTAGCTTACGGGCAGCGTAAATATACGTGACGTATTTTCCCGGGGTTGAATTAAAGTAAACACTGTTAATTTAGCACCGCATCTTACTACCCGTTTGGGTTATACGCTTATGAACTAATTACGCTAAGTGTTTTGAGGGTTAGGAAGGTGATATTAACAGGAAGTATACCCATATTTGCGTTGAGGGAAACTGTAAAATCATTTTGGAAAAAGTTACCCTTAGTACACCCAACAGAGATTCGTACCTCGATCTCCCAGTCTTCAGCAGTCTAGCCTACTGCAAGAGTAGCACGTTAGACCACGCGGTCACCGAAGCAGTTTCTAAACACTGTTGGCGTGCGGATTAGAATAATAGAGTGTTTAAGGGGGGGG
>CABFOV010001707.1:58279-84307 GCA_902141375.1 Timema poppense | reverse complement strand
ATACTTGAGCACTAAGACACTTCGCAGACGTTCAGAGCGTTATTTAAAAAGTGATTTGTTATTACAAAATATAATTCAAACTATAACGAGGGGAAAGGTATAATCGACATGTTCTTATAAGATTAAAAACCTTACACATTAAATTTTCTAATTTAAAAAATTCGATGATAAAATATTAAATTAGTTCATTTTCAATATGTGGCGTGAAATTTTGTAGCTCCTTTATAAAAAGAATGCATTTGTTGGAAAAATATATCTAGCCGTCCTCAAAAAAATAGAGATCACAATGGAATTTTTTTTAAAAAAGTGAGAATGGTTTTATTGGTTTTTATTCTTTAGAAATGCCATTTATATATTAAACCCAGCAATATTATGAAAAATCCTTTCAAATAGGCGGTTTTGTTGAAGAATTTAGCCCAAGTGTTAAATAAATGGATGGCAAACGACAATTTCTGCAGTGAGGATTAAGTTTTTCTTTTTTTTACATCCGTTCGGGTTATACTCTTATCTACTAAAATACACAAATGGTTTTAGGAATTAGGAAGGCTATATTTAGATGAAGTTTATCAGCATTTTCCTGGAGGGAGGGTGGAAAACCATTTTGGGAAACTTTCCTCAATACACCCGACAGAGATTCGAACCATAATCTCCCCGTCATCGGCAGTATAATCTGCTACGAGAGTAGCACGTTAGGCCATCCGGCCGCCGAAGAGGTTTTTAAACTATGTCTGTGAAAGGAACGTTACTGAACTTATAACTTAAACTTAATATCTTCTGGAGAAAATCAAATATGAGATTAATTTTTTTCTTTTCGCAACTGTTCCACTTAAACATACAAAAACTTTCAATCGACACACTACAAATTAAGAGTGAAAATATTGTGGTATGAGGTAGTGTACACATACATTTTTCAAAAAAATAAATGTACGTATTTTATTGATGTGTACCTCAAAACATTTGTATGTATCTCTTACAACTAATCACATAAATGGGTATGTTGGACACTTAAATTCCTATCAGTTCTGGAATGCGGTTTATATATATATCCTATGTATATATATTTATTCTCGTATGTATAAAAAAAGTCCCCGTGAAATAGCATTGGAAACCAAACGTGGATGCATAACGACCGGTTGGTTGGGCGAACCGCCATAAAAGAGAGATATAAAATGGATTCTTCGTTATCTTTTTTAAGTTCTTACTTTATTTTTTCCTTCGGATTTGTTGTGAGAATTGGCTGTACTGTATAGGTTGTTATATAAAGTTGGGAAGACAGACATCTCTAGTGGACTTGGCCTAGGTCATGGACAAGACTTTTTTTTTATCCATCTTCTTTGTCTTCTTCTTCTTCTTCCAGACGATTTTACGCGTTCACCCACATCGCTAACAAACAGACATGCGCAGACTGGGACCCCAATGGACACAGGGGCCCTAGGGTGAGTTAGGAGCGTGACAAATAAAGGCGGACTTTATTTTGAATGTGTTTCAATTCTATTTTTTATTATCTGCATCGCATCCTATAACCCATCCAAGCTACCCGTATTTAATCGCTCTAATGCGGTAGGGACAAAGAATATATAATTTAGAGGACCTGTACCCGAATTTATGTGGGAGAAACGTGGACTACCATTTATGTAAAAACATCCTCAATTCACCAGACCGGGTTTATAACCCCAAACTTCTCGTCACAGTCAAGCCAGACTAGATTACTTTTACGCTTTAGTACACGTGACCACTGATTATATAAATACACTTTTATAAACTAAACATTTAAATTAGTGAAGATGCAAACAGCCGTAAGAATACTATAGATGGATTGGATTCACTATTTACGTATCTAAATCTGAAATTTAATTTTACACACAAAACCTGAATTTAGAATTCTAATCTTAGAAAACATGGTAGGCAAAGAATAAACGTAGCTTCATTATATAAATTATTATTAGGTTTCTATAGATTTTCTTTTCTTAGCACCACGTCTTACTACTTGTTCAGGTTATACGCCTACTGTATGTACTAATTACTGTAATGTGTAAAGAATTAGGAAGGTTGAATTTAGAGGATGTGTACCCGTATTTTCATGGAGGGAGAGTAGGAAACCATTTAGGGAGAACCGCCCTCAGTACAACCGGATTGGATCAAAATTCGATCTCCTCATCGTCGGCAGACTAGTCTATTGATAGATTTGACGCCTTAGATGATGCGTTCCCAGAAGCCGGTTTCTATAGAAATAGAAGCCCAAAATAAATGTGATGGACCCTTTGAATCTTAGAATCCCTCAAGATGTTTAAGATACGAATATTAAATGAAATTCTGATTTTCCAGATTTAAGAACTGTGAAAAAATGTCATATTATAGGTTTGAATTATTGTTTAAAGTTATTACAACGTTCAAGATAGGTATAGATGGCGTGTTTTTGAAAGTGCGGTAATGAACTTTCGAGCTCCTTCTCAGTGCCATAGAGTGAGTAAATAAGTATTACAAAGCTTAGTAGTAGTAGTAGTTAGGAGTTTAGAACATCATAATTATGGGCGTGGGGACATTTACAACCAGACTGCAGACCATTAGTTTAACACTTAACGTGAAAAAATTCAGAAGTGAAGAAAAATATACCACTGGGGGAAATTTTAAACATTTGCTCTTATAATGTTTTCTAGTAAATATATATTTATCCATAGGCCTATATATAAGTATATATACACATTTGCAGTTTATTTATATTAATATATAAATTCTATATCATATTTAGGTTATATTTATATTATATATTAGTGGAGAAGGTGGTATTATGGAACCCACAGCTATTATGAAACTCCTCCATTTCAGACTGATAATGAAGGCGAACTCTTGCGGATTATGGCTGAACTGCACTAGGCAGCCATCCATAGCAAGGGGAGGATACCTCCAAATTCAGTTATGCGGTTGCGCTTAGTGAAACCGGACGGTTGTGTTTTTCGTAATTCCAAACTTTTGAGTGGTAAATGAATTTAATCATTTTTATAACATGAATCATTTAGTTGTAGATTCACTGGTGCATGTGTCCCGTTCTAGAGGCGTAGGGGTGCATGTTAATTTGTCTGATGTTCACGTTTTTAAAGTTTGGTGTCGACAGAAATTAAGTTAATCCATGATGGTGATGCATGAAATACAAACCCCATTGGTGCTTTTAATATGGAACCCCACTACTCTGCGGTTCCTTATTACCCACAAATTAAAATCTTCGAATAATTTTTGTAAAAGTATCTGGTAGATGAATGGGAAAAAAAAGAAAGAAAATGAAAAAATTAGAAATTGATATCTAACACTATATAAGTAGATATAGCTAAATTCTGAAGTTATTTTGGTTAAAAAAACTGTTATAGATCAAAAAATGTGTTCTTTCAAACTGTATTATATGTCTAGAGCCCAGCTGAACAAGCCCAAGAAAAACCCCAAGATACAAACATAAAGCCAGGAAAAAATGGCAGAGGCAATGAGTATGGTAAGGGACAAGAAAATGGGGCTGAAGAAAGCTGCAAAATTTTATGAGGTGCCAAAAACTATTTTGCGAACTCTCTCTTTGCAAGCAGACATTCTTCTGGAGCAATTTGTGAAAAAGACATTAGGTAGAATATCGAAAAATATCTGTTGGAATATATATTGCTGATAAGGCCATATTTTATGGATCACAGACTGGATTTGAGGAGAATGGTGTTCCAGCAAGCTGTGCGTAGCAACATTCCAAACCAGTTTAAAGAAGGGGTTGCAGGAAGGTCTTCGACAGATCATTTTCTGAGTCGACATAAACAACAACTGTATCTAAGAAGACGCATAGGAACGTCATACACCCGCGCAGAAGACTTCACCGAAGAGATGGTTCTGCCATTTTTTGACCTCCTATAATCAGAGTACGCAAACCACAGATACGAGGCTGACAAGATCTGGAAGGTTGACGAAACGGGACTCAGTGTCGTGCAGTCCAAAGTGCCACAACTTATTAGGTTGAAAGGGAAACGACAAATCGGTGCTTTGACTGTGGCAGAACGTGGATTACTGGTAACAGTGATTTGAGCTTTGAGTGCTACGGGATCTTTACTGCCTCCAATGATAATTTTTCTCGGAAAAATATGTCCAACCAATTGATTAGAGGTGCTCCGCCAGGAGCCATTGGTATAGCCCATCCCTCAGGATGGGTTCAAGCTAATTTGTTCACACAATGGTTTGAACATTTCCTAGCTAAGACGAAACCTACCGCAGCATCGCACCTTTTTATTATTCTAGCATTATTCCCACACCAGGAATTTGGATATAATTGAGTTAGCAAGGAAGAACCACGTTGCAATAATTTCTTTACCACCTTACACAACACACAAACTACAACCACTGGATAAAACATTCATGGGACCACTCGAGACGTACTACAGCGAGGCAATACGCCAACACACGATTCATGAAGAAAAACGTCTCACGTCTTATGACATCGCAGGACTTTTAGGAACTTCTTATCTACAGTGCACCAATGGTTCATATGCCGTGAATGGCTTCAGAGCCACTGGCATCTGGCCATTTAATAAACACGTTTTTACATATGCTGATTTCATTACTGCAGATCATGCTGCTATTGAGAATCCACCAACTGATGTCATGATTCCGAAAACATCAGGGTAATCCTCAATCTCTTTCACCCCACAACGTCAAAGTACTTCAAGATTTACACTAACAACCCCAGCCACCAGTTCAGGCTCTGAAAGCTCAGGAGGGGCATCATATCTGTTTCTCCAAGGGATATCGTTCCAAATCCTCATCCAACAAAAGAAAGATCAAACAGAGGCAGGAAACCGAGCTCTTCTAACTTGATTACAGGCTCTCCCTACAAGACAAATTTGGAGGCGTCCATGGCAAAACCTACAGAAACAACAGGGGGAAAAGTGTTAGTAATGGCAGAGGACTTGGAAGAGGAGCAACATCCGACTTCTGTGCAAAAAGATCAGCCCTTTATATTCCGGTGTCAAAAGGCCAACAAGAAGCAAAGCGACAACGCATCAGCAGCAGTTCAAGTGATAAAGACTCGATTGACATCCCCTCGTCTGTTGACTCTCCTTTCGACTTGCCTGATGAAGAGACACCTCCTTCTAAAGATGACACTGCTTGTCTGTTGTGTGATGGGTTGTTTGCAGATGATGTTCATGGGGAGGTGTGGGTGCAGTTCCTAATGTGCGCTATGTGGGCACACAAAGATTGCACTGATGTTGAAAAGGAGCATTACATTTGTGATTTTTGTACATAGCTAGCTTCTTAGTTGTACATTTCTCTCTTTTTTATTATTAAAGCATTTTTTCGATAAAATACCTTGGAGTAAATTATTTTGTAATTGATTAACTTTTTTTGTACTTTTCTATTTGTTTTAGGATAAACTAAAGCATTTTTTTAAACATACAGTGGGGTATACACATTACCCCCAGGCTTCCCAAAAAATTACAAAAAATGTGGGCGTACTTATGATACCTTGTTTACAATTCAATATAATGAAAATGGGGTTCCATATTACTACCTTATCCTCTATACATATAATATATATCATATTTAATACATTATACATTTATATTATAGAGTTTATATATATTGTGGGGGGGTAATAGGGGCTGTGTAGGTTTAAAGAGAAGTGTGCCGTACTAAATCTAAGAACTGTGAATACAATAAATAATTCTAATATATTAGTATAAATCAATAATATCCATTTAAATAATAATAAATTATAATTATATTTATTACCATGAACCCTCGTTTTATTATTTTATTTAAAAAATTAAGGTTCATGAATAATAATTATTCTAACATGTTAAATTTAATTTAATATAGATTAATCATTAATTAGAAAAAATTAATAATGTAATTTGATTTGTAAATAATATTTTAAATATATATTTATTTAAAATTTAATTTTATATTTATATCTATACATATAATAAGTTAAATCCAAAGCCAAACACACTTCATAAAAACTTCGACGCTTTAAAATTATTACTCAAGTTATGGTTTTATCTTGTAACCAGTAAATCGATTATTCATGCATGAATTTATTCTTCTTCTTTTTTAGCCTTTGGGGGATTGCATTCTACTATTACTATTTTTTATTGCGCAGGAAACTAGGATCATAATCACCTCATAATGTTACTTATTACGATCACATTAAAATATGAATACTTTGTAAACACCGATTATTATGATAATACAAATGGTTTTACCTAAATGTCGCCATAACTAGGTAATTCAAGAAGTGAATAAAGCATTAAGATTTTTTTAATAAAAAAAAGGAGCAAAACGGAAACATAAAATGACTGTTGTTAGTGTCATAACCATTTAGTAAAACAATCGTTGCAAGTTGAACTAAATGGAGGGTTTAATATTTAAATTCGAAATGAGCTCTACATAACTACACCATAAAATTCATGAGAAAAATAAGGTGAACCATGATTCAAAAAAATTAATTACTGTGACTACCATTATTCAAGAATATTGGTAAGATAAAATCATATTAATTATTGTTTTTTTAAGACTCTACTGGGTGGTCACTGCATCCTTTCCTTTTAGATCGACCCAAGACTACTTATAGTCCAATTTTAATAAGAAGGTATTTATGTGACACCTTTAAGTCACCTACTAGATCTTATTTCCCATATTAATTCGTAAGTTCATGTGATCTGCGGCAGCAAATTTTAACATATTGTAATATTAATACTTATAAAATAACACTAAAAATTGATTAAAATGTTATCAATGTTGATAACAAAATAATTAATTTTTATATCTTATTAAAGGTCCTTCTTATAAAAACTTGAGTATATTTACCTGACCAAAGGTAAGCGATCTGTATTATTTAATAACTATATATATATATATATATATATATATATATTTATATATATATATATATATATTTATATATATATATATATTTATATATATATATTTATATATATATATTTAATTCACTTGATTTGGTTTAGTTAGTTTCTGTGTTTCAATCAAAATAAAGATAGTTATTATTCAATTTTACAGCTAATGTTAATCATTTATAAATTAAGGGTAGGGCTAGAGAGAAAGAGGAGGGAAATTCCAATTTTAACTCAAATTGAATTAGTGCTTCCATCTGTTATACAATTATGATACCTTTTAATGTTCTCTATACTAGGGTTAAAAAGGTTTCTGTCGTATTTAAATTAATTTAAAAAAGTATTTACTGAGGTCCTTACGGGGTTTGAGATATAAAAGTTGTCCTGGAATATGTGTGTTATGTAACTTACTCCATCTACCCCTCCACCCTTAAAATATTATATCAATTCAATATATTTTTAACATATCTTAAACATTAGTTAAAAAATTATTTCCCAGTCGGTACAGATAATTTTAATTCTGGTCACAAAACAGCTATTTAAATCTATTCCTTGTTTTAAATAGAACTGCGTCTTACAGCTCGTTCGGGTTGTACGCTTATGTACTGATTTTGTTCATGTGTTATGGATAGGAAAGATTGAATTATAGGAAGTGTACCCACATTTGCATAGAGTTAGAATGGAAAACCATTTAGATAAAAATATCCCTACATCCAACTGATCAGGACTCGAACCTCGATTTTCTTGCATCGCTATTCTAGTATATTGTGAGGGTGACGCCTTATACAATGCAACCAGTGATGCGGATTGTTTTGAATAGCTGACCCTCTTGGTTCCATATTTTCTTCGTGTATTTTTTCTCTAAGCTCTTTGGATTAAATTGTTAGCAGTAATGATATGTTTTTTTACTAAGTTTTACTACCCATATTAATTAGTATTCAAAGCGTATAGCCCGAACGGGTAGTAAGACGCGGTGCTAAATAATAATAATAATTTACTACCTATCCAGGCTATTCACACGCTTAAACTAGTGAGGTAAGTGAAATAAAGGTAGAATTTAGAAGTTGTATATCCGCATTAGCGTGGGTTAGAGGTGTAAAACCATTTTGGGTAGTAGGTACAACGGATCTATATTTAAGCCCCCAGCCTCCCCCTCATCGGTGAATTGGACCAGTACAGGTTAACGCCCTTGTTTCCCACCCATCATTCTTCACGCAAATGTGGGTTCATTTAATATAAAGTCAACCCCTTGTAATCCCAATTTTAGTAATAATACTAATAGCTGCACTAGAAGAATAATATCCTCCCTCAAAATGTTGCGATAAACCGGCACCAGATTTGCTATAATGAACATCAAAAGAAGTATTATAACCAGCAGGAATTATTCCAACCGTGCGTTGAACTAGTATTTTAAACTGTTCGGAGGCCTTGGTTAATCACTGTCACTGATCATTATCCATGAATATAGGTAAATAGTCCATAGGAATATAAACATAGCTATAACTAACCGGTCTCGTGGCATAGTGGCTACTGGCTTAGACGTCCTGGGCTCGACTACCAGATGGTACCGGGGGATTTTTTCTAGAAAGGGGAATAATTCCCATGGTCATCAGGGTTTGGTTAATTTGCCTTAAGTTAGTGATCTTCATTGGCCCTACCCCGTTATATTCACTACTACCATCATCCTCTCAACTCATCGAGACATGGAAAGAGCCTCCTTGAAAAGTTGAAAGTATGTCCGTTTTGAAAGGCTGTTTATCCTGCCAAGAATACTATTTTACAGTAGTTTTCTGGTACGAAATAAGGCTTTCCAGAGCGGGATTCGTACTAAGATTGGGGCAAAGCAATGCTTCCTACAAGCTTATAAAAGAGATGATTGTTTTAACGCAAAACAACTACACAAAGTTTGTAATTCAAACAAAATGTAATCTGGTTGTTAGCTACCTTATTTCATTATAGTTATAGAGCTTTCATTATAATAAGGTTTATTTATCTCATTCTAAAACCAATTTACACCCTAATAACCCACTTTAACTATATTGTTGCTTTAACAGAATGTAAACAACATTTTATTATATCAAATATTTCACTCGAATTTATTTACCATTACCTGTGAAACTGAATGATATATATTTGAATGTAAATGTTTATTCACCCAAGTGCTATACAATACTTCAATATTTTCAAACAATAGTAGTTTTATGCAAGACATGTTTTATTACAAGAAAATTGAAAGAAACTGTTAAATCTGTCCCCCCACAATCAAGCAGATGACAAACTTAAGCATCACACTTTGGTCCTTTGCAAGGGGTGTGTTTACATCCATCCAGTATAGTATAGAGATAATTGTGCTAGACTGAACTTCTAAAAACAAGGCGATAAGGGTTTGAATCCTGGTTGGTTCTACTGAAGTTTTTTTTTTTTTCTAAATGGCGTCCCGGTTTCCTTCCATGCAAATGAGGCTAGAATATCTCTAAAATGATTCCCTCCTTATCCCTACCCCCAGGGCCTCCCCTTTGACATCTGGGGCGATCGGATCATATGTATCTTCTAAAAGTAAGTTAGTGAGTCGTGTGTTGATATAATCAATCGGTTTAGAAAGTGCACGTTAAATATCGCAAATAAATTAACAAACTTTGCACGGAAGCGAATCAAGAAGCGAACAGGCAAGCGAGACTCTCCCTAATTGTGGGCCCCGCCCACTCGGACTAGCTGTTGCGAAAATGTTTGGCCCGAGGCCCGCCAAGGTCCGCCGATAAAAAAAAAAGTAGGTCACAAACCTCTAGGTGAGAGCTAGGGAAATCTCTAGTAGGTGAGAGTTAGTGGAGATGGAGGTAGGGGGCAACCTTCAACTCGCGGCGGCCAAGTTTATAGAGTTTTGCCATTATCAGGGCCGGCTCCGCTTTTTTTATTCTTTTTTTTTTTGTCTTTCCCACACCAAAAGACAACACGTCTGGCCAGACTGCTAAATTTTTTTTTTTGTATTTTATTTCTTTCCGCAGCTTTCTGATCTATGGACTTAAAACGAAACCAAGGCCGCCGCTCCATTGGACATGACAGACAGAAAGACCGGCTGCCTACCTGGATTGGATATCTGTTGGGTTTTTTTTGCACGTAGGGGAGAGAGAGGGTAGGGGACGATGGAATCCAGATGAGTAAATTTAGGGGGGGGGGGGTAGTGCGAGGAATTCTCGATGTTTTACGGCTATCGTTTCGGACTATTTGATTATGTTTTCAGAGTTTATGGAGACTGCGTAATTGTTTTTTTCTCTACTTAAGGCAAATTAATATAGGCCTCTTTTTGCAGTCTCGGTCAGCGAAAGTCGTCTTCTCAAGGTAGAGCTTGCAGGATGAAGATGGTAACTTTTTGGGACCAGATAGTTAACGAACTTTGTTTTTTTTTTGTCTGTTTTGTCACGACATCTTAGTACCCGTTCGTGTGTGTGTATATATATATATATATAAATTATGCTAGAAATCTATGAATGAGAAAAGTAACTAGAAAGAAAATCTACCCGAATCTGCGTGGAGCGAGAGGTGGATTTAATCTAGGGGAAAAAAACCCTTGTTGGGATTTAAACACTGACACCTTCGCCATCGGTAAACTAAACTATATGAGCTACGCATTAATTCCTCATACTCACCAATATGAATATATGATTTATTCATGAGGTGGAATGGTTTATTAAGATGGGGGAGTTGATGAGGAAGGGGGCTGGGGGAGGGGGGGCAGATGTGACGCGAGAAGAGTTAAGTGTTTTGAAATCTTTATAGCAAAACATTTTTTTTTGTGCCAAAATAAATAAAATATTGTTTCAGTAGAAACATAGAGTTTAATTGTCTTCACGTGGTGATATCAACAACTGTAGAATATCTGTCAAGGGTGTCCTGTAATTTAAAGACAACCTTTTCTCTTAATTTAAAAAGTTTCTCATCTAATGCCGCTATGCTCATGACAGATATTCAAGGAATGTTGATATCACCACGTGAATAAAATAAAACTCTATGATCATATTGAAGCAATGTTTGTTTTTTTAGCAAAAAAAAAGTTTTTGTTTAGAAACTGCAAAAAAACACTGTCTTTTTCACGCGTTCCCTGCCATCCCACCTTAAGAGACCGTCTTCCCCCACGGATAGCACCTAGCTTCAATAAATGGTTTATACAACTCGATCCCAGCGTCGCATGTTGGTGTGTTTTTTCATCCAACTTAAGATTTTAGAAAACATCTGAAGTGAGAGAATATACACAGCTCTACCTTGTTTTTTTTAATACAACAAAATAAAAAATAAAATTTTTAACATAAAACTTATAAAACTGTTTTCAATTTCACTGCTGTCAAATAAATAATACAGAAAACTACTTTTCGATACGTCTTATGACTCGAACATAATCTTTTATCCAAGATCCCGGTTAATCGTTCCTGAGATGAATACGTTACTAAACTGGGTAGTGAGGGAATAATATTTCTAAAAAAACAAAGATATTTTTTTTTATTGTAGACATAATAGGCCTAAATCTTGTGTCTGTTTTATTCAAGTGTTTCATTATTTACAATTACCCGCTTCTTTGGCCGAACGGTCTAAGCCAGGGATGTGCAACCCACGGGCCACTTGTGGCCCCCCGAGTACGTTCTATGCGGGCCGTCAGCTCAAATTGAAATACAGTAGAGTCTCGGAAACTCGACCTAATATTGACTGAGATGGTGTAGAGTTATTAAAATGTCGAGTTTTACGAATGAACTTGCATAAGATGCATGTTTACTAAACAAGGATGAATCACAATACAATATTGAATATTATAGGTACAGTTGTACTGTACTGTAGTATTGTACGGTACATTAACAGTAATACACCTACAGTACAATATATTACATGTTGTTATAATGTTGAGTATACATACGTGTATTATACAGAAATGCAGTACAGTACTGTACATATAAGATTATATTGATTTGAATAACACTTTACTGAATTGGAAAACTAACAAACACCAAACTTATAAAAAAAAAAACCACAAAATGACTGTTCTACTCGAGTTCACAAACAAACTGAGAGGTTATACAGTTGAATTACCTTGGATTGTAATGACTGGCACCAACAACTGTGTGCACGTGTGCGTGTCGAGTTACACAGAATGTCTAGTTATCGAGTGTCGAGTTTCCGAGACTCTACTACTTCAAATTTCAGAAATAAACAACAAATGATGCTCTTGTAGCTGACGTAAATGCTTGATAACTTCTATGTAGTTTCCTGAATCGTGAGAATAGTGTAACTTGTGTAATGTTTGTAATAATGAAAGGATGGATGAGGGTGTGGGTATATAATCAGGGTTGGCTGATTTAAACCCCATGGGCTTAAACCTTAGTTTAAACCAAGTGGTTTTTTTAAATAAATCATCTTGGATTTTTTTACTAAGGGTCATCCCAATTTATTCATAGAAGTTCACTTATTTATGTTGACTCGAATCTCAGTCGGGTGAACTGGGGTTGCTTTCCCTAAATGGTTTAACACTCTCCCTCCAGGCGAATGCTGGTTCACTTCCTATAAATTTAACCCTCCCAATTCCTAATCCATTAGCGTAATTAGTACTTAAGTGTATAACCCGAACGGTTAGTAACAAACGGTACTACAAAAAAACTTATTTATGTTACTGTAAAATTAGTCTAGTTAAATAATTTGATAATCTATTTAAATTAATCTAATGAGTAATGAACCAAGATTGAGAATGATAAATTTAATAACAAAGTTTGGCCCATTATTGAACAGTTATTTACAGCCCAGGCTTCATCTACCATTAGTTTTGAAAGACTCTTTTCATAATTTTGGTTGGTGCATTCAAAACAACGTAATGATTTCCCACTCTCCTTCAAATAAATTGCAGTTAGATTACCTATAAAATGCTTCCTTCATCTTCCCTATCCCATTATAGTATTATTATTAGCAACACGTCTTACTACCGGTACGGGTTATGCGCACTTACGCTAATGTGTATGGTAGGGTGAGTGTGAGATGAAATGGAGGACCTACAGTTTAACGTGGAATACGAACCACGGTGGAGGCCTGGCATTCCCCACATTCAAAAGTTGTGATTAATACACTTCTTGTCAGAGGTGAAGAAAGGGTTTGGCAATCAGATAAATTTGTGCCGGGATCGAGGATTAAGCCCCGGACCCCCAGCACAGAAGTCCGACACCTTACCCCTAGACCACCAGGTCACCTCCCATTATAGTAGTTATCATATAAGCGTATAACCCGAACAGGTAATAAAACATGGTTATGAAAAAAGTATTCATTATTGAAAAGAATATCCTATTTTTCTTTTTCTAAGAACCTCCACTTTACTGAGAATGTAGCCTACTGTACACTAGAATGTAAAGGGTAGATAGAAGAACCATGTGATAACAGGAATGTTAACAAATCATCTAATGTCGAACTAACACATACTCCCCCCCTACCTCCACACCCTAATTTCTCCCTCTACCTCCCCAACCATTAGACAAGTTTCCCTTTGTAGGGATGAGCGGAGGTTGTCATTATGCCTCATAAAGTTGGAAACTTGTGGACGTCATTCTCGGAAAAGATGGCGGTACAATTACGATTATATGGTCTCTTGGATGTCATTAAGGAGCCTAGTGGTGCGTCTTTTGTTTTCCCACGCCTAATTGCTTTTTGAGAACACTCAAACCGCTTTATATTTTTGCACCCGTTTGGTTGTTGCTGGCAAAAAAAAAACCTACCATAAAGTATTATTTTTATGTCGTTCTGTATTTTTATTGGGATAGTTGTTTATATTTTACACCGCGTCTTACCACTTGTCCAGGTTATGTCCGTTTATTAACATTAATGAGTTAAGGTAAGGATTTAGGGAACGCGAGTTAAGAGGGACAATGTTTTTTTTGCAGTTTTTATAGCAGAAATTTTTTTGCCAAATAAAATAAAATATTACTCCTGTTAATTTTATTCACATGGTAATATCAACAGTTATTGAATATTTGTCATTAGAATAGCGGAGTAATTTTTTTTTTAATCAATAGAAAAAAGTTGTCATTAAATTCCAAGACACCCTCAACAGATATTCAACAACTGTTAATATCACCATGTGAATAAAATTAGCGGAAATGTACCCGTATTTATGAGGAGGAAAGAACGGTAACCATTTAGGATTATTTTTTAAAATACCCTCAGTAGGCCTACACACGCTTGGGATTCAAATCCCAAACTGTTCATCGGTAAACTAGACTATCTGAGCTTAGAATTTATACTACGAGTCCATCCGTGCGGGCTAATAAGTATCCTAAAGTTTAATTTCTATACCTTACAATCAGCTCAGCCAATCAGATAACCCAATGTTTCTCGAACTTTCATCGGTTGCGTACTTCTTTCAAGACTATGGTCTGCCCAAAGTACCTCTTCGGTCTTCCTCCCTCCCCCTTAAAGTAAACAAATACCACCTATCTTGTAAAGTATACACGGTCGTTCCATATTACAATAAATTCTCAGTGGTAGTAGCTATGCAAAGTCGTGGCAGGGGAAAAATAGTTTATAAATGCCTCATGCTATCATGACAATTTGTTTATCAGACTTCAAAAAATATGTTTACTAAAGATGGGAAATTCGATTCCTCGATTGTTCGATACCTATCGATTCTTGGGGCTATTGAGAGAATCGAGAATCGAGAATCAAGAAAATACCTTGATTCTTGATGCCTAGATTCCTAAAATGTGTGTGCAAATGATCGTGAATGTTGTATTAGTAGATGACACATTTCTTCGTTATTTACTCAATATGATTATTTTTTTAATAAAACTTATAAAAGTATTAATCAAATTCGAAAATATAAATTTGATGTTTTGTTTCAATCTGTAAATAAAAACTTAACAGGTACAGTAGAGTCTCGGAAACTCGACATTCTGTGTAACTCGACACGTCCACGTCCACGTGAACACTGTTGTTGGTGCCAGTCATTACAATCTAAGGTCATTCACCTGTGTAACCTCTCAGTTTGTGTAACTCGAGTGGAACAGTCTTGCTGTAGTGTTTATCACAAGTTGTGTGTTTGTTAGTTTTTCAATTCAGTAAAGTGATTCGAATCAATATAATCTTATATGTACAGTACTGTACTTAATTTCTGTATAATACATGTATTTATACACACCATGACATTAACATGTAATATATTGTACTGTAGGTATATTACTGTTACTGTACCGTACAATATTACAGTACAGTACACCTGTACCTATAATATTCTATACTGTATTGTGATTCATCCTTGTTTAGTAAACATGCATCTTATGCAAGCTCATTCGTAAAACTCTACATTTCAATAACTCGACACCATCTTAGTCCATATTATGTTGAGTTTCCGAGACTATACTGTACCAACCCTGTGTTAAGTAATACATTATGATTGTTTTGCAAATGTACTATCACAATGTGAATAATAATAAAAGGTGAAGTTTATTTTAAAGTTCTAAAGCCAAAATTAAAATCATCAGTGTAATTTGTATAGACAAAAAATGTTTCAAAAGTTTAATTAATTAAAATAGTTTTTAATATTATATTGTACACCTATTCCAGTAAGGTTCGAGTATCAAGGAATCGAGGTAAAATTTTCAGAAATAGACTCGAAAAACTGGTATCATCTCATCTCTAACAGATTATTATTTATGATTAATAAAATTCAGCGGCACGTTACGCACCCCTTGAAATTCTTCACATAGCTCTGGTGATTACGCGTATCACAGTTTTAGAAACACTGCTAACCTAACACCCCATCAATCATCACATGGGCTGAGCTGTCACTCTCATAGTAGACTGGACTGTCGGAGACGGGGAGATTGGGGTTCGAATTATGGTCGAGTGAAATAAGGGTGTTTTTTTAAAAATAGTTTCCCGGCCTCGCTACACACAAATGCGGGTATATTATCTCTAAATTCTACCTTCCGCCTGCCTACTATATTATTGTAAAACAATGGATAGCTCGAATGGGTAGTAAGACGTTGGTAAATAATAAAAAATTCACAAGGCTTACTAATAACTTACTATAAAGGGTGGTGATGAGGATTTTAACTCAAAATAAATGCACCCGCATAAGATCGGAGAGAGAATGGGTAATGAGGGTAAAAATGACATTTAATACAGCCACCCTGGTGTACCCGACCTAGTTGAACACCTGTCTATAGTAGGATTTTAGGGAACAAAATAGCATTTTAAAACGCCTTTTTACTTTCTCGCAGCTCCTCAGAGAAATAAATTATTGTGACCGCCAAAAAAGTCGAAATCAAGATTTGGTTTGATGTTGACATTTCACTATCTTCTGAGCCCAAAAAAAAGTGTTTTCGTGATGCTGCCTGTCTGTTACTGGGACTTGAGCCAAAACGATTCTACCAATCACGATAAAACTTGGTATCTAGGGCAGGGATGGCTAGAGTTTTCAGACCAGTGTGCCAGTTAAGGACTAAATGGATTTTTAACTAATCCGGTATACCACCTTTTGTTTATGTTTATATACGAGCATTTAAAAATCAAAAATAATTATTGAATATCATAAAATGTTATTAATGTAACGTCCAACTCAAATATAGTAAGTAAATAGTTTAATAATGATTAAATTTTAAAGAAGTAAAATGTATTAAGTTGATAAAGTGGGTGTCTTAGACAGTAATAATATAATTAACTTAAAGTAAAAATATTGGAAATTACATCTTCAGCGGAAAAGTACGATAAATATATATAAATGTTAAAATCAAAACAATACATAATCTTTCCAATGATAGTTGAAAACGTGTTGTATGGGATATTTCGCTTGTCGGCCGATGAGTTTCCCTTATAGCTTTCAAACTAATGGACGTAGTTCTAATTTGTTTATGTTCAGGGGTCGAGTGCGAGTGAAACATCCTGTATTTTGCTAGCCAAGATATTTATGTTTGTTTCATAGCTTGATGTCTTCAACAGCACACGAGAAGATTTCTAACCGTTGATTGACTTCATAAATCTCATTGTGACATGTGAATTACAAGACTATTGAAATATTATTGAATTCAAAAAATAATATCACGCCGAGAAAAGTTGTATTTAGTGTTTATTTTTTTCATGTCGGCGTACCACCCAAATCTTGTTCGCGTGTCACCAAGTATCATGTGTTCCATAGATTTTTTTTATCCTTGATCTAGGGTTTTCATAAGGATCGCCAGAAGATTTTTTAGAATTACCCTATCAACTTTTTAACCGAGGACAGTTTACTTACGAGAGAAATGAAAAAAGTAGATTTTCACAAAATAATCTCTAATGATTTTAATTAAAATTTGTATTGAGGTGTTTTTTTAACATTATAAATCAAATGGCCCATCTCATTTGCTTATAAAAATTAATTTGAGGGTACTTTAGAATAGCGGAAACTTCCAAATTTGATCACATCCTCGCAACTGTTTGAGATACAAAATAACTTAGCGTTACGAAGTTGGAGAACGAATGAAAATAAAAAATAAACTTTATTTGAAATATATTATTATAAGCTATAAGCAATTTTTTTTAAATGAAGGTCTGGGAAATGCGTAGTTGATAATTATGTTAGCTATGTTCCGTTTCTGTAACAATTTATAGTATTAGTTTATTTATGGCTTTTGGTCGAATGATTCTGCAATAGTGTATATTTTCTCTATCTTTGGTTAAAGGAGCTATAAAGTTTGTGTGGTGCACCGTACCACTTTATTTCCTACTATAATCCTTCTATACATCCCCGTAAACGGCAAGCCAGACTAGATGGGTCAGAAATTACGTCCGCATGCCCCTCAATGCTGATAACACACTTTCTTAATAAACGTATCTATATAAAAAAATTGTTGTGATGGATTAACTTTTATTTTTTAGCACCGCGTCTTACTGCCAGCTCGGGTTAAACACCTATGTAGTAATCACACGAATGAGTTAAGAAAGCTTGATTTATAGGAAGTACATCCACATTTTCATGGAGGGAGAGTGGAAAACCACTTAGGAAGAACCCCCCTCAGTGCATCTGACCAGGATCAAATCCCGATCTCCTCTTCTTTGCCAGTCTAGTCTTTTGCGAATGTAGCGCCTTAAGCCTTGCTTGCGGCCTCCGAAGTGAATTAACTGCCCTGGAATTTGTTTGTTAGCTAGTTCCTGTACAAGCTTTAGATGATTTTTTTTTTTAAACACACGCACATCAACATGTCGTGTAAGTATTTGTGTTGTCTTCTCGTGTATTCATTCAGTTCACGCCTGTTTTGAAACCGGCCTTTCAAACTCGACACGAACTTGTTGATATTATTCTAGAGACACGTGCGCTCTTTGTATAGTCAGGTAAAAAAAGACTGTTGTAATGGTTGGCGCCACGTGTACTTTATAGCCCTTTCAATCTTTCCGCCATAGATCAATAGTAATAATAATTAAAATACGTATTTTATACAATTAAATCTGTAAGATGTAGTTTTCACCTGCATGACTTAGATTTACGGGTAGTCGTAGTTATAATCGATGTACACCAAATAAATAAAAATTGAAAGTGTGCGGTAAACTTTCGAGTTTAAGGACTAATTGGGATAAAGCTTGTCCATTAACCCAGAAAGTCCGAAAAATCAGGGGAAACTATTAGTAAGTTGAAAAATACAAGTAAAAAAATGTGGTTTTTGTGTTAGTAATACATTTCCATTACAACGAAGTAATTAAAGTAATATTATACATATTCCCCAGCCACAAATCCCCAGACTTTACGGACTTGTCGACCAACTGTCCGTAAAATCACAAATGACAAAAGATGTTCGTTAAATTTGAAGTTCGTATAGTCGAGGTACGCAAAATCTAGGGTTTACTATGCTTTTCACACCAACCTCGTTGACGTAGTTAGCTAACGCACTAGTTTCGTGTTGAGCTTGACTGCCGAGGACGGGGAGATCAAGGTTCGAATCTCGGTCGGGTGAAATGGGGGAGGTTTTCCCTAAATTGTTTTCCACTCTTCCCCATGCAAATGCGGGTTCACTTCCTCTAAATTCTACCTTCCCGATTCTTAATCCATTAGTGTAATTAGTACTTAAGCGTATAACCCAAACGGGTAGTAAGACGCGGTGCTAAAATTAAATTAAATTAAAATTACTGTGCTTCTACTGTAGGTGAAAGTGCATTTGCACCAAGTAAAGTTAATTCATACCCATATCACTACGCTTCAAAGTATCTGAGTGTATACTATACTAATTTAGATCATTCTTGTCCGATACCTTAGCTAAGTCTGTAGCGTGTCTGCTTACCTAGCGAAGAGTTCCGGGTTTGATTCTTGACATGGCCGAGAAATTGATCATTGATGAAAAGTGAGTTTTCTCTTTCACCAATTTTGTTAGCACCGCGTATTACTACATGTTCAGATTATACGCATATTTATTAGTTACATTAAAGAGTTAGGAATGATGAAGATCAATTTAGAGGAAATGTACCAGCATTTGCGTGGCAGTAAAGTGGAAAATAATAAAAAAACAACTTTTAAATACACACTACCGTAATTCGAATGCCTATCTCCCTGTCATCGGTGATCTAGTCCATTATGAACGTGACACCCTCAACTATGCGGCCACTGAAGCAGGTTTCATAGTGATGAATTAATGGTTGGGGGGGTTGTTTGTTGTGCCTGTTCTAGATTTAAGTTTATAAGTCATGTACTGATATAATCAATCGGTTCATAAAGTACGTGTTAAACATTTTAAATAAAATGCAAAATAAATACGATTAATTCTTGTCAACGTGCTTCAGTAAAATTTTCTCAGAATCTCAAGTTTTTCATGAAATCCACATAACAAAACTATATGTTCTGAAGAAACACACTTGACGCTACATTAATATATTATTATTATTATTATTATTAGCACCGCGTCTTACTACCCGTTCGGGTTATACGCACTTACACTAATGTGTAATGGTAGGGTGATTGTGAGATGAAATGGAGGACCTACAGTTTAACGTGGAATCCGAACCACGGTGGAGGCCTGGCATTCCCCACATTCACAAGATGTGCATTAATATAGAATTTTGGTACGGTTGAACTTCATCTTGATGTCAAAGAACGTAAAAGAAACGTTTCCCATGTGCAACGTGATTTTCTTAGGATTGACCATCAGGAAGGGTTTTTTTTCCCCACCAGGATCCTGCTCTATAGTAGGATTATTATGTTAGGGAAAAAGCCTTACAAATGGTTACTTGTAAGAAAATCGGACTTAAGTTGTATTTTTTTAAATCACCGTGTCTTACTACCTGTTCAGGCTGTACGCAAATATGATGTTCTAATGATATTGGGACGAAGAAGGAAGAATTTTAGAGGTAATCCACTCATATTTGCCTGGAAGGAGAATGGGACCCCATTTAGAAAAAAACACCCTCAATAGACCCAACTGGGATTCGAAATCCGATCTGCCCATCATCAGTAGAACAATCTTACTCGAGAGTGACGCTTTAGACCTTTCGGTCACTGAAGCGGGTATTAAGATGTCGATTAGTCTGTATGACGTATAAACGTAAACGCAGGAACAGTCTTGCGTGATTTTATTTATATATATATTCATTCACTTCGTTTATTAGAAGAGTAAGAACCATATTGCTGACATCAAGGTCGTATAATGTTTTAAACACTTAAAAAAAAAAAAGTACTATTCATCCTTAAAAATAATATTTAGCTGGTTTTACAACCAAATTCTATTGACATTTTTTTCAAATATGAATTTTTTATATCTCTACTTTTTTTCCCGTCAATCAGTATGCGAAAATAACCACCCAGTCAAGTTAAAATTTTGTTTTATAAAATTTGGAGTCGATTGAATCTTTTTTTCTTTGTGGGTGAAATAAAATAGTCACAATTTTTCTACCCTTCATATTTAAAAAATGTATTCATCAAAAATTGGGTTTTAAAAATTCCCATTTCTTGTCAAGCCATCAATTATACATAACAATATTTTGACAACAAAATAGCGTTTTGTATGAATATAGATATTTCATATAAAAGTTTTGTCGTAGTTCTATACCAAAAAAAAATCAACTATGTAGGTGTACACTTTAGGTTTAGTCTATTATTTTATTCTAGGGAAAGAAAGAAAGAGGTAACTGGATAAAATGACGACAGTATGAGAAGGAGGGGCTAAGGAGGGGAGGGACAAAACTGTGAGAAGGAATGAAGTGTGCAGAAGAGGAAGGAATCTAGTAGAAGTATGTGTGGGGTAAAATAGGGGGCAAGTGAGGTTAAAAGAAAGAATAAAGAACTAGGTATAGACACATTAATCGAGGAAATGTGACTAAAGAAAGAATGGATGGTACCTATTTCATTGTTATTATTTTTTGTTTTACTAGATACTAATTATAATGAACTTTCAATCACTCCTGTCCTATCTGATGAATTTTTACTTGAAGCACTCAAACTATCATCGAACATGGACTCCTTTTTTTAGATTCTTAGGGATGATAGACTAGTACCTCGGTGCTCTCTGCCACGGCACGTGATGGGAAACGTATTTTTAAACGGGAGGGTGAGAATAGAACGTATAGAAACATCATGGTAGACAGTTTATTGATCGTTTTGTTTTGTGAATGAGATAATTGAGCTCAGATGCTAGTGAAAGGATCCTATGTTCGAATACTGGTACGGCTGAAATATTCAATTTTTGGGTAATAGAGGCTTCCACTTTCTCAACGATGAATTTGATGACCGAGACACTTGATAGCACGCTTGTGCTAGAGTTAAGTTAGTTTGTAAGTCATGAGGGTTTTTTTTAGCACCACGTCTTACCACCTATTTAGGTTATAAGCTATATGTAGTCTATTAATTACACTAGTGGATTAGGGATGTGAACGGTTGAATTATTTAGAGAAGGTGTACCAGTATTTGCGTGGAGAGAGTGTGAGAAATCATTTAGGAAAACCCATCCTCAGTACACCCAACCCGAATCAAACCAAAATCTCTCCGTCATCGGAAGTCTCGTGTATTGCAATATTCGTGCCTTAGACCATGCTGCCATCGATACGGTTTAAGTCGTGAGCTGATGTAAAACAGTTTAAGTAAAAGTGCAGTTTAAATACTCCTAGTAAAAATATTGTTTTGTGACGTCCTTAGGTTAAGTTATTTTGTAATCATTCTTGTGATTATATATGCCCCTAATGTATGTGTTTGGAAAGTTCCGTTAGATACGCTAATAATATAAATTGCAACGCAATCCAGCTACTTTTTTTTTAAGAAGTCACTTTCAGTGAACTTTAAAACAGACTTAACTCGCCTGTCTTCGCACTAAGATAATAAAACAGTTAAATTTTAAACCCAATCGTATTCGAACTAAAGTATCGAGCTTCAAGTTTAAACCACCATAAGCTTGGATCGAACCTTGATTCTGACAACAACAAAGATCATAATAATGTAAAATAGAATAAAGCTACTATACACAATCGGTAAGAAGTAAAACGACTTAAAGGAAGTGAATAAAAAAATCAAAGAAAATGAAGGCAAAAAGCAAACGAGAGACACAGATGATTTACAGTTCTGTTGGATGGCCATGAGTTGTCTGACTTCGCTTAGTAGGACGACTTGCTTTTTATTGTTGAACTTCTTTTTGCATGAAATTTTCTTACCTGCAATAGAGTAAAATGTTTATATCTTGAGTCATGGCTAGCCAATTAGAAAAATTTGTTACGCTGGCTATTTAGTATCTATTCCTCAATGAGAAAGGAACAACTTCGTTGCAAACACGTAGTTATTTAAATAAACGTTTTTCCAACAATAATATGTTCACCTATCAAAGATAAATATAAACAAAGAAGATAACCTACAGCTTGAATCTTTTTGTTGCGCCTTTGTTTGAATAGAGAATTAACTGTTAATGGATTCAATGTTTTATATTAAAACAAGGTCCATCTATTCAAGAGTTATGTCAAGCCTACTAATTAGTTAAGATGTTCCTCTTAGAGTTTTAACTTATCTATAAGAAATACAAAAATTTTCGAAATAAATGTTCTTCAAACGAAATATTCTTTCATCAAAGAGAATTATCTTGTGTCTTAGTGCGCCTTTGTTAGAATGAAACATTTTCCTGCAATGGATTTTGTATATTTTATTGTAGTTTGTACAAATTAATTTGCACATCCTGAAATAATTATTTTTTCTTGGGGTATTAGTTGGAAGAAATCTATCCTGAGTTTGAGTTCCATGACCCGGTCTCAATCCTCAACAAGGATTTTATATTACTTGAGATTGGTAAAAAATATATATATATATAACGGAACTATCCTAACAATAACTAAACCTATGTTAAACTAATATAGTATTACTTTGATTGGCTAAACCGAACTTAACACAGCTTATTTAAACTTAAACAATACATATTTAACTTATCTTAAATAACAACTCAGCCCACCCAAACCTCCCTAACTGACATACTTAATTTTGGTCTCCCTTTTATAATCAACTATATTCACATTTCCGAACTTGTTGTTTATTTAAGCATACGAGTTACAAATCAACTTTATACATCATCTAGTCCCCATCAGTTTATCCTTGTAAAATACATAGATCCTGTTTAACCAATTATATTTTTTGTCCATTCTGGGAATCAAACCCAGGGCTTGGCTTATTGGCAAACACGCTATTGGCTGAGCTAAGGAGTTAGATTCAAATTAGTATTTCCTTTTTTTTAACCTAGCCCTACTTAATTTAATTTAAGTGTTTCCTGAAGATAAATAGTCTGTTTCTAATAAAAAAAAATATTGAAAGAGAAAACATAAATAATACAAATCATTAGTTTTAAAATGGCCAATAAATAATCGATACAGTCCTATGGTCCACCATCAAACTATTAATTATAAGTTATCATTTCAAATTCATACAATGTTCTACTTTATTAAGTGAACTTTGACAGTTGTGATATTTTTTATTTAGATCTTGAATACAATGTCCTGCATTTTATCTCGGATGACCTAACCCATTGCAACTGACTGATTATTTTTTTTATCTGTTCGTTTTGTTGCCACAAATATGAAAAGATAAAAAAAATAAAAAATCTCCGTTTCTAGGTTCCTTTAATACGCGGTATTTGTTGACACTATGCCATGGTTGGACGAACGGCGCACTTTAGGAAGATAGCGGGCTTAAATATCAGAAAGGTTTTTTTTAGCACCACGTCTTATTACCCGTTCGGGTTATACGCCTATGTACTAATTACACTAATGGGTTGGGTAAGGCTTAATCGGAGGGAATGCACCCACATTTGCGTGGAGAGTGATTAGAAAACCATTCAGGAAAAAACCTTAATGCACCCGAAAGGGATTAAGCCCTGATATCCCCATCTTCGGCAGTCTAATCCAACACGAGAGTAGCACGTTGGACCACACGACCACCAAAGTGGGTTCAGAAAGTTATTAAAATCACTTGTGAATTACCGTGCACCACCACGTCTTACTAACCATCCATCCAAGATATGTGTATACTCACACTAGTGGGATTGTGAATGCGAAATATAGAACATTACCAGCTTCAGTGGCCGCATGGCCTAAGGCGCTACTCTCGCAGTAGACTAAACTGCCGATGATGGGGAGATCAAGCTTCGAATCTCGGTCGGTTGTAATGAGGTTTTTTTTCCAAAATTGTTTTTCACGTTCCCTCCGTGCAAGTGCGGGTACACTTCCTCTAAATAAAACCTTCATAATCCCTAAAAGCCATTAGCACAGTTAGTACATAAGCGTATAACCCGAACGGGACGTAAGGCGTGGTGCTAAGAAATATAAAATGTATAGGAAGTGTTCCTGCATTTTCATGAAGGGAGGTTGAAAAATCATTGTGAAAAAAAAACACCCTCAGTAAACTTGACCACAACAGTACCGCAACAATCTTTTCGTTAAAAAAATGTTAACATTATAAACGGTTTTATCCAAGTGGCAGAGAGAAAGGGGGAATTTATAGGATGTGCACTCGCCTTAATGTGGAGCTGGGATTATAAGACCACAAAACGATAGGTCAAACGTCTTAGTAGCCGTCCGAGCTTTTCGCATATTTTTACCGATGAATAGGGACGAGGAACGTAACAATTAGGGTAATTGTACTCGTATTTGCAGGCTCTGCACATATCATTATAATAATGCTTTAAATAAAACATGAGCTAAGAGATGAGGAAACGCTAATTGTATACAACCCATAGCTAAGGTTCTAGGTAAAAATGCAAAGGTAACACTCATGTTAATATAATTTCAGACAAAGATTATTTGAGGTATTTATTTTATTAGCACATGAAAATTTCAATAAGCGAGTGTGAAAGGGCCGACCGATTTTGCCGGGAGAGGTATTTTCACTTACCTTCCAGGGATATTTTTCATGGCAAAATCGACATTGGACCGTTGGCTTTACTTCCACTTATTGGTGGCGTAGTTGGATAATCGCGCTAGTCGTGTTGAGCTCGACTGCTGAGGACGGGGAGATCGAGGTTCGAATCTCGGTCGGGGGAACTGGGGGTGGTTTTTCATAAATGGTTTTCCACTCTCCCTCCACGCTATTGCGGGTTCACTTCCTCTAATTCGACCTTCCCAATTCCTAAGCCATTAGCGTAATTAGTACTTAAAAAAGCGTATAACCCGAACGGGTAGTAAGACGCGGTGCTAATGCTATTATTATTATACTTCCACTCCGAAGGAAGTTGTGCTACGGATTTTGTATCGCCCAATTGTCGCTACTCCCCATTCCCGTGGCTCTCACGTGTCAGGATGGGCTTGTGGGATGGATAGTGGCAAATAATTGCGGGGTTCGTTTAATCTGGTTTATTGAAATAGAATAATTAAGCTAATAGTGTATATTGTGATTTAGATTTTATAACTAATTGCTAGTTTTTAAGAAAATCTACCCGTTCTGTCATTGTACCTACTTAGCAGTCCGTGTCTTGATTTATCTTCGACGCTACAACCCTAGCTGGTATCAAACAATTGACCATCCGGCGCTGTGCTGTTATTAACGAACTCTGACTTCTAGGATGGATTGGGGGGTCCTCCTTTGTACCAAATAGTGACTCAAAATTGCGGGATATTCTCCCCGTAAGTTTGTTTGACTTGTTAATTGAATATGTAGAGCACTTTGGACTAGCCCCACTAGCAACTGGCAAACGTATTACCACTTCCTCCCCCCCCCCCCCCC